>CAEGAD010019321.1:0-20124 GCA_903067055.1 Poeciliopsis paucimaculata
TCTTGTGCGTCTTTACAAAAAAAAAAAACCGCAGGGCGGCTTATATTTTTTTTTTTACATTACAAACAACCCCCACCAACGGATCGTGCTTTCGGGGGGGGGGGGCTTTATCTGCGTCCCCCGCCCCCCCCGGGGGTCGTGTGGGGGGGCTTTCGCCCGGGGCCCCCCCACCTCCAGCCTTTATGTCAACTTCTTAGAGAAGCTCGGAATAAAACGTATGTCAGTATTTATTGAACCTAAATAATAATCTCAATATTGTCACTTCCATTTGATTACAGCATTGTATATATTCCTCTGTTGTGTCATGAATCAGAAAAGGATAAAACATAAAAGTAATAGCATAGAATGTTTCATTTTATTCATGTTACTTTTGAGCCACTCTGTCTAAAAATTCAGAGAAAAAAAAGATTAATTAATATCTCACTTTTGTTATACGTTTGCCATTATGTTGGAAAAAATGAAACCTCAGAATTTGGAACTACTCCTTTATACACAGCAGTTTATAAATAAGCTGTCATTGGATTTTATTGTCTGAGTATTAATAGCAACATAAATTCAGTAAATCGGATCTCAGTAACACTCCTACAATGCGTTGTGTGATTTTGCAAACAGTGACCATGTTCCCCTTCAGGCTATGAGAGTGCAAACACTCTGCTTTGTTATGTTTGATGATGGGTAATTGCAGTTCGTTCCAACTGGGAAAAAATATTATTCTGAAGTTTTTCCTGCTCGAGGACTAAAAGGCAGCGCTTTCTGTGTATCTGTCTCTCTGACATTTGGATTCGCCTTTTAAAGAAGACATTTCACAAAACTGTTTGTTCATGTTTTCCAGACACAACAAAAATCATTCTTCTGAACTTCCAACAGTTCAAGGAAGTGTCCAATGTATTAATCTTTAAGATTTATTAAACAGATGACAAAGGTCAAATAATGTACTAAATTAGTCTGCAGTGTTTAGGATCAAGTCACATGACTTGAAGGCGTGGTGTAGAAGCTTGAAGTGGCGATGATGGAAAGGTGCTGGTCTCATCTGTAGAAAAAGACACAAAATGCACATCAATCACATTTGTTTACATGTCATATTTAATTGTACCACAATGTGTGGCACAATTAAGAGAATAAGTACACAGCAGGGTAGGTTTTGCCATCATTTCAGTATTTTTTGGGGTGTGTGACTGAGTATTAACGGCACACTGATTTTGCAGTTATTGAGTAGACATCCTCATCTTTGAATAATTCCTTTGAATCACAGCAGCTTTCCAATTACAGCACTCTGGTGACTCGCAATGAACCTTTATCCATTCTGCAAATGAGCGTGCTATCCCTAAATAATTTCCTCTACAAAGATGGTGCCGTGCATTATGAAATATTCAGAACTCAATTTTCCGGCCCTATCAGTCTTTGGAAAGATCCATAATTACATGATAATCCATAATGTAATTCATTTTGGGCACTTTCGGAAACTGAGTTCCAGTGGCAGCAAAAATGTTTAATGCGTGGCTGAAATTGGATAAGGTCCGCTTTGTAGTATTTTGTTGTGATTGTTTAAAGGGATTATATTTCATAGTCCAGTTTTGCCTTGGTTTCTAACAATTACAGAGGTCTTTAGGGTCAGTGGGCAATACTGAGATACTCTTATCAGGTTGACATAGAATTATAAAGTGCGTAAAGGACGAGAGGGACAAGATTATTGTCAAAAATTCAGAAACACACACCGTCCAGTCATATGGCTGTACCATTCCACCTATGAAGGATTTTTGTTAACAAAAAAAATCTGAATTCTATCATTTTGCATTGAATTCAGGTACATTATGGTTGTAAACAGCATTCGAAACTTAAAGGTGCAGAATCACATCTTATTAACCAGAAATGTGGGGTTACAGTTCAGTTATTATGAGGTGTTGCCCTGCAACAGAAGCATGTGTACAAAATATTGTCATTTCAAAGTTGAGCACGAGACGCTGATTGTGTAAGAGACGGACGGATATTTCACCAAGACCCATTTGTGAAAGCCCACAATAGCCTACAGAACACTATCAACACAAGATTTCCCATTGAATCGCATGCCATAAAAAGTGAATGTGTGCTTCATATCCCCATATAGCCGGTGCGGTGTACTTGTGGAAGTTTATAACATATAATACAGTTTAGACAGCAGTATCTCACTCTAAGGTACTCAAGAAAGTAGGCCATAAAAAAAACTGTAGCCACTGGCTTTAAAACTAATAAAGTTAAATGGAGTGGCTGACATTCTTTTGTGTAGCGTTATTGGAAGTGAGGCCTGCAACCTTGTGTCTGCGGCAAAATGTGTCAAAACAGCTGTCAGTCATTGCGACAGAGCACTCAGCAAGATGATGGGCAATGAAATGCCTGTTAAAATGTGAAGCTCCTGTGATAACAGTGCTAGGCTTAAAGGCCAAAGCTGTCACAGCAAAGGCGAGACGCAAGAGTGAGAGCAGTAGGACTTTAGAGCGGTGTTGTCAAGCAGCTGGAATCGAAGCAAAATTACATCAATCTCCTTTGTTTTTGGAAGTGATTGGGGTAAAAGACAAGGGGCTATTCCAGTCATACACGGGGACTGGTGTTTCACAATTTATTTTTGTGATGGAAAATAAATTGTGGTTGATTAGGCTGTCCCTTTAAACAGAAATTATTGATGGACACCCAAAAGAACAAAGCTGTTGTAAGCTGTGCAAGAATTTACACTCAAAACTATTTATTTTTCCCAGCATTAAAGGCACAAATAAGAACTTACTGTGTAGTAGGTTATATTCCACCTCTATAATGTCTAGGTCAGTGTATTCTAGTGTGTGGTGTTTGTCATTGCTCTTATTCCTTCCTTAAGAAACATAAAAAAAAAAAAGAAACTGTTTATTTAGAAATTTTTTTGCAGTTGTTTATAGAACATACAGAATTTGGGTAAATTGACACTGATACCTTTAACTTACTGGGAATTAGTGACAAATAACTTCCCAAAGGCGTATCCCATTCCACGTCAGGGGCCGCTCCATAGTTTACGGACGCGATCTGACTGAAAATAAAATAAAAAAATAGACATGATGAAGCGATAACAGTTGAATCTTTAAATAACAAAACACAGCTGGACACAGCATAAATAGTAGAGGTCAACAATGAACACTGAAAAAAAGAAGAAGAAAAACATATATTGGTTGAGCTCAATCTCAATAAATTATTTTTCCAGGAGGAAGTATTTGCTTTATATCCAACACTGTACTTTTATGTCATTTTCTATAGCTGTTCTTAACTGGATTATGGTAAGATACCATCTATGAGAAAATAATCGATGCAAGATAAAGGGAGGAACTCAGTGGAGGTAAACTTCTCATGTTTTGAATGGCAGCTTTTGTCTCAGTTTTTGTGCTTTTTCTGCACCACAGTGAACTACAAGCAGGGTAGGCTTGTGACACACAGCACATCAAATCTCTATGTGGGGTGCTGGGTGTCCAGTGCTGCTGGGCAATATTTTATCAAGACTTTCTCCTCCCCCTTAAAAGACAAATTCCCACTTAAATTTAAATGTAATAGTTCAAATCTCTAATGAAGAGTTTGTTATAAGAACTGTCCTCTGGCAGCCACTGTGTTGCGCTTTAGGGCCTGTGTTATTGATTGCCTTTTGGTCACCTCTTTTGTTTTACACCTCTTTTTTTTCCATGTTTCTCACTTTTATACATTTAAATAAAATGAACTTTAACAAATCCTGAACACAACGAAAAAGAAAATGCCTTTAAATATGTCTTTACATTATTGGTTAGGGCAGTGCAGTCAAAACTTGCTTTGGGTTGAAATTGTCACGATAGTTGAAACGTGAAAAAGGCGAAAGAACTTAAAGGATCTGAAAACATTTTATAGTAGATTGTATTTACTTTTCTTACTTGATAGAAGTCAGTTTTCATTTTCTGTTTGTCAGTAGAATATCATCCACCACAGGCTCACTTTAAGTCATCTTTTACGCATAACATATTCCGTTTTTTACTGTCTTTCTTGTGTGATGACTGTTTCCAATAACATCATTCACTTCCTTTTAGAAAATAATACTTTTTTTTTCTAGAGCAATCAAGCTCTGATGCCCCTCATTTTCTCCTTGACATTTTGTGATGAATTCCCATCTGCAAAGCATTTCCAAATGCTTTGCCCAAGGAGGTGTAATTTAAACAATATCAGTCACTGTGGTGCTGCCAGAATAAGAATTATGGTCACATGGATGCCTCATCTGACGAGCAGCAGAGGACAGACTCAAATAACAAGAGTGCAATAATTCACTCACGGTTATTATCCACCTAATTATAACACAAGATCCAGCCATGTCGCTTTTCCTTCTTGGATTCCAAATAAATGAACAAATTGACCTCTTGTTATAGTCATGTTTCAAACGTCTACATGCCTACAATTGGTGTGGTGTGTAGTTTTCTGTTTGCCAGAGTACTGTACATCCACAAAGCTAAAACACCCATCAGAAGGTCACCCAAAGTTGTCGTGCGCAGAATAACCACACACTAAGTCATCAACTTTCGCAGGCAAACTATTATAATTATAGCACCATAACAAGTTTAATTAGAGCAATCAGCTCTGAATATCCGTGCCTTCAAGGAAGCAGAGGTCCAAGTCAGTCACTGAGTGACTCCTTGGTCATTCTCCATTCGCTTGCAGAGGGTGTTCTCTGGGTGTCAGGGTCTTGGCAATGCTTCTCCCCAATGAATGCTACCTCCAAGTCCGCTCCTTAGTGGGGGTCCCTAATTAGACTCTCATGTGAATTTAATGGACTCACTGCTTTTGGTCCTGCAAGAGAGAGCAAAAAGCTGCAACATCTGGGGGGAGTAGACCCTCCTCATGCAAAGTGTACCTATCTGTCTGTCTGTCTGTCTAGCTGATTTTTATGGGTGGGATTGCAAGTACTTGAAATCAATAGCTTAAAGATCATTTAGTTGTTTTATTTAATTCTTGGGGGGATCCAGTTTTTACAAACATGTTTTTTAATAAAACCTAAAACTTCAAGTTCTGAACGAGCAACTTACTTCCTTAATAAAACACCAAAAATTTGTTGTGGGTTTTGGGTTTCATATCGCATCACAAAAATATAACTGATTTCTACATGATCGCCGTTTTTAAAAACACACATTGCTCTTGTTACACAGACTTATTGTAAAGAGGTATTTTTCACAATATATATCAATTATTATTTTTCCAGCTGCATGTTTTTTCCAGTGAAATATTGTATAAAATTTACAACAAAACAGGCTCAGTCTTTTTTCACATCTGGAGATGGGTTTTCAGGAAAAGCTATTTCAGTGCAAGATTTGCAGGTCAAATGCTGCACCTGATTTGTCCATTTGAAAATTTGTTTACCAGGATACATAATCTTAAATTTTATGTACATATGTTTTAAAACATTTTTTTTTATTATTATTATTTTGTACATACCGATCACTCCTTCTGAGGCACCATGAAATCATCATGGTTGTGGATGGAAAAGAGGCTGTTTAACTCAATCCCATTTCTGTCTTCTAAATCTCTCAGTGCTGTTCTAATGAGCACAGACATCTGGACCCATCTCACAATACGAGGCTGTGATGAATATGACCCCCGTGGTCAGGCCCTGCCCTAAACCCCACCAGGGCACATAAAGCAGTAGCGCCGGCCTGTTAAAACGCTGCGCTGGAACATAAATCGGTCCGAGCGCTTCTTAACTGTCCAATTTGCATGGCCCTTACACAAAGAGGCTAACGATGTTTTACAAGACAAACATGAACAAACACGAACACGGCGCCACGCGTGCAGGTAGGTTGATAGGGTTGAACCTGTTTGTTTTACGAGGACATTTCACAGTTTGAATCTGTTGAAGACGCTTGACGGGACTCATCCCCGAAATGGTAACACAAAAGTTGAGGTAGACAGAGCAGTCTGCAGGAAAGATGGAGGCTCTGAGAGGAAAGAATTCGAAAGCAAGAGAGAGAGAGAGAGAAAAGAGGAAACGGAGCAGAAGCAAGACTGCCGATGGGAAAAGGCAAGATGAAGAGGGTGCTGAGATGGGAGTCTGGGTAGTTTTATCTAGTGGGCAGGCTGACGGTGGCGGCGGGATCTGTCTCTGTTAGCAAGAACAGAGACCTGTTATTAAAGCCATTTATCACTGGCTGAATATTCTCCCTTTAATAGGCGCTGTCGTTAATTACCCAACTTTGTCAAGACAGAGTGTCAAGCGCTCTCTGTTTTCTCACAGACAGGCTCACACAGGCACTCTGATGCATACTGAAGCTTGACCATGTCATCGGGCCCGGGGACTCATTTTTATAAGTGCAGGGGGCAAAACGAGGAATCCGCACAGGCACAATTCAGAGCAGGCTTTTGATGCTTTTCAAGACATGATAAAATAATGCAGACCTCAACGAAAGAGTTCAAATTATCCAATGAAGAACTGAAATACTCCACTCTGCTAAATGGACAATAGGAAAGTCATATTATTAGTATTTTATTTTCCTAGGGTTGTATTGTGTTTTTTTTCTGTTTTTGTGTATTTTTTAACTTTATTTTTACTGTTATTTATATATAAATATTATATTTATCTAACCCAATGGAGGGACCATCCACAAATATATCAGAGAATAATGTCATGATGTTCCATCATTGTAAAATGCTACATAAACATGCATGCAGAAGTCAGAATAATTCATGTTTAACTACAGTTAATAGTAGACATTATGATTTGAAGCCAATATTACAAGACTGTGCGCATTTTTATTTTACAGAAATTAAGGTTTCTGGGAATTTCTTTAAGACAAAGTTGAGGTTAATGTAAAATACTTAATGAAAGTCTCAGCTTTTAGATGCAGGAAGAAAAAAACACAGGATTTTCCAGTTCAACAGTACGAACAGGCTGCTCTTAACAAGAACCAGGGAACTTTAATTTATATTCAGTTGATTGTATCAGCTGCCCTGTGTAAAAGAAAAGTGTGTGGGGAGAAAAAGTCTCCTCATCTCCTCCTCCCCGTCTTCATTCCTAATTAGACACTTTTGTTCTCCTTTTATAATTAGCCACTTAACTAGCAATAGAGCTGCGGCTGTAAAACATTTACAAGGATACTTGACAGGACACGCCAGCACCTTTTGTTTAGCAATTAGTTTCTCTTTGAAAGGAACAATGCACAACATCTGCTGGTCTTGTAGAGCTCAGTGAAAGAGAGAGGCAAACAGAGGTAGCAGTACGGATTGTACCGCAAGGACTTGCCACAAGGGCTGCGAAGTTTGTAGTCTGGAGAAGATGATCTGGAAATGGAAAAAAAAAAGCAGCTCTGATGGATATGATGGTAATAGAATAAGAGAGGGATGTGTAATAGGGACTTGTTTTTCACATTTCATTGATTAAAAAGTGGCGTGGCGTAAGATTCCCATGTGAACAATGCAGCAGAGTTTTAGCGTGTGTCCCAGTATGGCTTCTTTTAGTACCCAGTCATTTACATTGTAGTTATCCAAAGACAGAAGCAACGAGAGGCAAAATGTCCATTGATCCCTTTGGCCTGATTAGCTCACCAATGTGCAGTCAAGGCGAACTAATCAGATGCATTGATCATGGATTACTTTTTAATGTGTCGACAGGCAATATTATGATTTTTATTTTTTTACATCCAACTTATCCCAGTTATCCTCTGGGACGCAATGCCAGACATTTGGGAATTTGTTTCTGGACTTACTTTTAAACTTTTTAAAACATTGGTCACACCGTCCTAACTTCAATCAAATTCTTTATTTTTCTTTCAATTTTCTCTGAATTGTTGTACTGCAGCTTATTTTTGATTTGCAAGACTTATTTCATGTTCTGCTTGTTTTACAGTTTGTCCAGAAGAGGTTGCTGTGTTCACTGCAATTTACAGGGAGTGAATGTTCAGGTCTCACTCTTATTCTGACTTATACTTATTAAATAAATGGAAGCTCAGTTTACATCTTTTCATTGCAAACACATAAAATCTCCAAATAAATATGAATTGGACAATGGCATAACATTTCAATGCGTTATATGAAATTTATCATTGCTGTGTTTTTTTGGGTCCTGCACAGGAACTGTACTCCTAGTAAAGAATTGTTATACGGTAATAATAATATAATTATGGTAATGTTTTTATTAATACTGTTCATTGTGCAATTTTTCCTCATTGAATACATGCATAATTGATTATAGATGTAGTGTTCCTCATTGACAGTAGGGGGCAGAATCCATTCATTGATTTGAGTGCCATTATGTGGAAGCCATGTAATTGTGTTGTGAGGCCTATTAACACACACTTACACTCGTCTTTGGAGAGCAATGTTTAGGCTGTTGACTTAAATGTGTTTATCTTGTTTCAAAAAGCAGCGCTGACTGTACAGTGTGTGACTTTTTAGAGAGATCTGAAGAAGAGACAGTTCTTCAAAGAGAAATTTTTGTCTGCCCATTTGCACCAAAATAGAAAAAAAAAACAAACAAAAACAAAAAAAAAAAAAACAACCAAATCCTGTGAGGGAGTCTGAACAGCTGTTAGAGGTAGGAGCTTCTCTCTGATACCTGCGTTCCCGTGATGCTGGAGATCAAACGCTTTGCTTAGCACAACATCCATTCCTGTCTGTCACACCCTCAGGCTAAACATCAGTAGTGTGCCTTAAAGCTGGCAAATGTTCTCATGACAAAGTTAAAATGTCTCGATTAATATCTGACAACTCGGCTTTTCTTCCCCTCCTCCACACCGGTTCATATGTCTGCTTTGGCTGCTTATCCATCTGGTGATTTCTGCTGGATTCGTCCACCGCTACGGTGTTCCCGTGTTAAGACGGTGAAAAGACTCGGCCAGTGATGAGATCTTGGGATCTTGAGAGTCCCTTGCGTTTGCTGTGATGCAGAATGTTTAATGTGTAAATCACTTTTCATTCCGATTCTATTTTGCCGTCGACAAAGTTATTTGAAACTTTGTTATATTCCAAAGTTCCACCACAAGAGTCATTTACATGAACTGTTGAATAATTGACAACCAGAGAAAGGATAATGGCAAAATGCTGAGCAACCTCGATGGTGTCCTCTTATGCCATGAACTCCCATCAGTCCTGTTTCTCCATCTTGACGCTTAATGTCTCATCCATCCATCAACTTTTAACCAGACCTCGTGGAAGATGGCGAGTGACTTAAAAGCCCGGCAAGTCAGACCTAATTAGCCAACGCCTAATCAGACCAACCCGAGCGCAAGGACACTAAGTGGATTGTAGGGAGCAGTTAAGATCTTCTCTGCTGTTGAACCGGTAGGTTCAACAGCAGAGAAGATCTTAGTATCTTTTTTAGTAACAAAAAAAAGATACTAAGACCTTTGAGCAGAGGAGAAGACTGAAAATGATGGGGTCACAGCAAGCAGCAAATATAAATAAATAAATAAACAACTGCTGCTGCAAAAAAAAAAAAAAAAAAAAAAAAAGCCAAATGACTTGCTGCTAACAAGACCTACACCTATAAGATAATAGAACATCAATTTTTCCATTACTCTTTTGTATTTTCCCTGTAATAATAACGGTTTCTTTCAGATGAAAGGTACACAGCCATAGGTTATACATTTTAATAAATTCAAGTTTATTAAGTTTATTAAAACTGGTGGGAGCTAAAGGCACAATTAACATAGAAGGTAAATGTTAGATGTAACACAGCTGTGAACTGTGTGGTTTACTCGATTGGTTCAGGTTTTACTTCGCAAACTAGGAAACTTTGCCTTGTGTAAATCAAAGCAAACAAATATCACATATGGGGTTCCTCAAGGCTTCATTCATGAGCCACTTTTATTTATGTCATTTTACTACGTCTAACTCACAATATTTACTACAGAAACTGCACACTATATTGATGCTACGAACACAAAGCTTTATAAATGGGTCACAACATAACCTTAGTCCTCTACAGTCACTGAGTCAGTGTGTCCACGATATCTATTAGAGGAACAGCAAGAATTTCGTTCAGCTTAATGCTGAAAAGGTTTTGTTTTGGTCCCAAAAAGGTAAGGTTAGAGATGAGGATTCAACTAGACTAAATGGGGCTAAAAACTGCACAGCACCCTAGACAGACTTAATTATGCCTGTCAGCATACAGTTATCTGAGAAATATTAGTCAGAATGAAGGCTCTCTAGTCAGGGAATCTTTTACATTTAGCAGGTTAAAAGGTTAGATAATTGTAATTTGTAAGAACATCACCAGGTTCTTGCCCATCATCGGGGAAATGAATCATATCACATGAATCCTTAAATCACTGCTCATTTTGACTACCTGTTTCTTGAAAATGATTTTTTTTAATAAAACCATATTACTTGTCTATAAGGTAATGAATTGTCTTGGACCTATAATACATCTCAGTTGCTTGTCAGGTATGAACCATGTAGGTTTCTGAGGTCATTACAGAGCTGCTCATTCAGGGATCAAGAACAAGACAAGAGGAGGCAGCACTTAGTTTCTGTGGTCTTAGGCTCTGGATTTGTGAACTATGTGTCCTAAGTACACAAAGGAGCGTAGTAGGAGATCTTTCGTCCTAGCAGCTGTTAGACTTTGCAATCATCTCAGCCTCCAACAAACTCAATACGCCTTACGACCATAAATAAGTTTACATCCTATCCGTTATTTGCAGTTTCACTCATTTTAATAACATTTCTGGTGGCATAGCAAATCTCTGTTTACACAACTTTCATTTATTTATTATTGCAAATAGTCTGTTGTCCTAATGCATAAATAAACATGCACTTTATGAGCATTTACTATTTCTGATAAATGCACAGTATTTCTGCACTATAATAGTATCTTTACTGTATGGTATATTATTCTTAATTTTGTTTCTTTATAAATTTATGATTATTCTTTTCATCTCCATGTCCCGAAGATGACATGAAGATGAAGCATTTGAATTTGAATAGAACAGAATAGAAACAAAATTTCTATTCTATTCTTTTCTATTCTATTCTATTCTATTCTATTCTATTCTATTCTATTCTATTCTATTCTATGTGCAAAAACTCTTTCTTTTTGTTATAGACTTCCCATGAAGCTAAACAACTATAAGGCATTTCGTGTCTTGTTTTAGATTTACACTTTTAATTCTATCAAAGTGTCTTTCTTTTAATGTGATGCTTAATTTTTTCATTCTCTTAATAATATGTTTCTTTTCTTGAACATACTTCATTCTTTACTTACATTCCATATAGCAAAAATAGATCAGAGTCCTTTCTTGTTGGTTTTTGCTGTGTAGAAACTATTCTCACATGAAGACACTGGGTTGGAGTACTAGTTACTGAGAAAATGTTTTTCTGCAAACCCGAGACGGCAGGACACCAGACGGGAGGGACAAGACAGGAGGAGATGGAACAGCCGTGCAGCAACGTCTCTTCATTCTGAGTCTCTGCGCACTAAAATATTGAGTAGCTTTTGTTTTGCCTAGTTAAACATGCACTGATGTGACACAAACTGTGAACAAAGCCATTTCACACGCACGGGAATCCTCTTTTTGTATAATTTATGATGCGGCGACGAGTACACCGATGCCTCACAGTTTGTTCTCAACATAAAACATCCAGTAAATACCTACTTTATAAACATTTACCTCAGCAAATATAGCAAAGAAAAAAAAATATACTAATGACCGAGAACATTTAAACAATAATTACCTGCTTCATCTCACAGAGGTGGCTGTCTTCTTCAGAGTAAAAGATGGCTTTGTTGTTGAGCTGGCTTTTTTTGTGACACTCACTCTGTGAACAAAGAATTGATTGGATGAGTTCAAAAAAAGATGACTTCATTTATAACTTTTTTTTTTTTTTGCGTCTGTAGCAGGTTTTCTTGCTGAAATAAGGCATCATAAGCATAACCTGAACCTCACTGACGTAAGTTCAGATGCTTTTTTTCCCAACATATAGGTCAGTCTTTGGTTCCCACTGGACGATTTACCAGTCCGAGAATGTAGTTTAGCTGTATTTAGAAGCAAAACTACTTCAAATAGCCTCCCTTCATGACAGAAGGTTTAAAACTTTAAATTATCCACAGAAGCATTGTTTCTGGAACTTCTGAATTGAAGTACAAATATTAAACAAGCAAACAAAAAATAAAAGAGTCAATCTCCGTTTTACTGTAAATTTTACTAGTTTATTTTACTAATCATAAACTACCTGGCAATAGAAGGCACTGAATTTGATTACCACTTTAAAAGATAATGAACATTTTTAAGGCTTAATTTACAAACTGTGCTGAGAGACAAAATTAAACAGCAAACTAATAAAATGATGAAGAGATAATTTACAGAAAGACTGAAGATATAGGTAAGCTGGGTGAAGTGACAGAACAATCATGATAATGCAGCATGGGGGGGGGGGGCGGGGGGGGTTGACTGGCTCAATCGAAAGAGTCACAAAAAGTGTAGGTTTGATGCTATGCCAGCTTCTTCCTCTGGGCAAGACACTTAAGTCCAAGGTCCCTAGCAATCCGCTGTGTGTATAGATATGTATAGATATATGTATATCTATATATAGATATATATAAGGTACAGTGATCATCTTGTAGCATGAAGTACTATTCACTGAGATCCATACAATCTCAGTTGTGAGCATGAATTATACATCTCTTTGGAGATTTGCTCTCTGTGCTTTTCCCCTTTTGTTCCCTTTGTCTTAAGCTCTTTATAATATTTCAGCTACAATGTTTCTCTCATAACAGCGCAACAGCAGACAAACTAATAAAAATTAACACAATCAGTCAGCAGGAGATGTTTTAAATGATCTACTTCAAAGACTTGTGAGAATGACTAAGCATACCAACTGAAGAAATAGATTTTATTGTTCTGTTACTTGCTCTTTATGTGCTAAATCAGGGTTTTCTATTTGTGTGACTGCATGTGTAAATACACGGTTCTTTTCCTGGTCTATTTTAAAATAATTCATCTAGAAGAGTCAATACCTGGAATAATCTATAAGGACCAACTGCTCCAAGTCACTCCTGATGAATAAATTATTTCATACTCAACACGACAAACTAAATTTCTGCTGACATTCAACAAATACGCTTTCACAAGATGTGGAGGTATGCTTTGGCAAACCAACCTGCAAGTGTGTAACTTGTGTGTGTGTGTGTTTGGGTGTGCTGTCTCTGTGTGTGAGTCTGTCTCAGATAAAACAAACCGTACATACAACAGTCCAGGGACACTCCAACCATAATTGTGCAGGGTGGCATTTTAGAAACACTCACACAACAGGGGTCAATTTCTCTTCAGGTCACTGAGAATGACATCATCAAACTACCATTAACTCTGCAAACAACCCTAGTCCTGCTGCAGCTGTACTGACAATGGATTCCTTCAAAACAAACAGCCGTCCCCAGGCTTTGCCCTCAATCTAAAACCATAACCTCCGAGTGAATAACAGAAAAGTCTTCATCTAGGTGGGATGGAGTGGAGGTGAGGACGGGAGAACTGAAAATGACAAGGCAAACAAATTCGTCAAAACCGCTCCCCCCCCACTCACCTCCAGACTTCCCTCCTTAATTATAAAAGACATCCAGTTTTCTTCTCAGCTTGAATCGCAACAGACACAAAGACGAGTAAAACATAAAAAGCAAAGATTGATTCCTTACCGCTAAGTTGAATTTTTTCAGACGGACTGTCTTATATGATTAACCTGCGACACAGACTTTTCTTTGTTCCACCTTGAGTTGAACAAAGGTTTTTAAGAGTTGACCTCTTAAAAACCTCTTCGCAGTAACGCGCAGGCCTAACTGTGGCCGGGCAAACGCAGTAGGCCAAGGCGTGCGCTTGACATACGGGCATCAGGAAGGCGTCCAGATGCAGGGCACTGTTTTTCTCTTATAATGGCTTCAACTCCTGCCGGTAAATAATTAATGTGCTCTATCCAACACAAAGTGGATGCCATGCAGAAAGCACTACATAGCTCGCCATCTCACTGGCTATTTCCCATTGATAGGAGCAATACACATGATGGTGCTTGTCTTGCTCTGCTTTTATGCGGCAGCCTAGTACTGCGTGCTCCTATTGTTTCAAGTGAAGGCAGCAAAGAACTGAAGTATATTTGCAGGCTAGTGTAAAGGGTAAAGGTTTTTAATTTCCCTTAAATACTGAACAAGAACTTTTTACATGTCGATTGTCAGTAATCATCCCAAGGAGAAAGCTGTTTTTGACGGTCTTGCGTTAAAATGATTTTAAGCATAGATACTATTGACAGGTCCTGTTCGTACAGACATACTAGGTGATATAACCTTTGTTGAGGCCAAAATGTTAACGGAAAGGGGAAAAAAAATTGATCATAATGGGCGAAGCGACTGTTAACGATTCATTGAGTCTGTGTTGTTTTTCTGTCCTGTTTTTACAAGAAACAGTCTTATTTGGCACAGAGGTGCAATAAAAGCACAAAAGCGTATTGGAGGTTATGGCAGGAGCAGTCACATGATCAATAATGTCCCGACCCTCCTCTCCTTGCCCCCTCCGCCGCTCTTCTTCCTTTCTCTCCTCACCACCTTTCCTCCCAATCAATTACCTTCCCCAAGTAAATAGATCTGTCCCAATGCTCACTGCTCCCAGCTGGAACCTGATATTCCTTCTCTTCTCTTCATCGCCCCAGCCAAGTCACAGAGCGAAACCAGATATCTGACAGAACGCTGCTGCAAACTCTCCTCCAGAATGTATTGAAGTGCAAAGGCTAAAAAAAGCCCAATGACATCATCTTTGTATTCTTCAGTATTATGTTTACTTTGCTCTAACCTTTGAGAGAGCCACAGATGGGCAGCCTATATGAGGAAATTAGTATTAAAGCTCCACAAAAACAGAAGAACTTTAATAAAATTATTAATGCTATTTCTTTTATGCTGCTCTAACTAAGGTAATGTCAACATTAGAAGTGTTCAGAAAATTTATTTTAAATGATCAGACTACAGTTTTTATGTTTTTAATGTGTGTCCCTATTAAAAAAGAGCATAGATACAGAACCGCAATGTCACAGGAGGGGGGATGAGATTCCCACAGTTTGATCATCTCAATTTAAAACATCGCAGTATCGAGGAAATTGTAGAGTCATAATAACTCAAATAAAATCAAGCAGTTCATTTAAAAATAAAAAAAGTAACAATTATTCTTATTTTTCTAAAATCCTGATTATAACTGTTACAATAATGCTTTTACATTTTTTTTTTTTATTATTATTTGTGCTTTCTTAAATAGGCTTAAGCAAAGATAAGCCTACTTGTAAATGTACCAGTAGTAGTTACCAAGTACAAATGCCAATTTATTGAATACTTCAGCTTTTTGTTTACTTATCAGAGAGCTGTGTGAATTTGAGATATCTCGGGTAACTTTTTATAGAAAAAAAAAGAGTTTTAGGCGTCATCCATTTCACTGATATTACCTAAAAAAAAAAATCTAAATACTTGATTGCCTGAGAGGTAATACAGTCGAGGCCAATCCGATTAACTAAGAGAACATCTCCTCTTTTATTTAGACCAGCAGCTGGACAGTCAGTCTGTCCAGAAAAGATTGTACATCTGTTCCATTTATATATTTATAAAAAAAAATGTCTGTCTTCTTTTGTAAGATTAACAAGTGTGAGGGTCCATCTGCACTGCATTTATTGCTTTTAATTTATACTGTACACAGTTGAAACCAGGTATCTACATACACTGTATAAACCTTTTTTTCCGTCTGTCACATTTATTTTCATAATTCCAGTTTGCACAATTAAATGGTCAATGGAAATACAATTAGTGACTCCTCATCTCAGGGGTAAAGAACCAGTATCCTTCTTGAACTATATGATGTTAGACATTTCAATGCCATTTATACCTGCATATAACTGTTTGGTGAGAAACATGATACTTTCAGTGAATTGTAAGTTATAGATCAGGGTGAAACAGACATGGATATTTTGGCAAATTGTTTTTCAAGACTAATTTTTCCAGTGGGTTTTAGGTTTTGCCTGTTGCCTCTGTATAACTCAGAATTTGTGAATCAATCAATTAGAAGTTTCAAAAGCAATGACATTATCATCTTGACTTTTTAATTATTTTAAATGCCTAGTAATGTTGGGTTAATTTGTACAAATGTGTTTGTAAACTAGTTTATTCTTCATTTTTCAGAAACTGATAAAAACGTGATGACTTTTTATGCGGTATGCAAATATCTGGTTTCAGATTTAACCTTGAGTTAACCCTAACCCTACCTATGTTAGGAGTTGGGGTATTTAGATGAAATAATTTTATAAATTCAAACAAAGCTGTATTATGAAAATACTCCCGATGAAGCCCATCCCCCATCATCTTGCTCGTATAATATACAAGGTGTCTACAACAGGAATCCCCAGGAGTTCTTGAAAATGAATTTGTTCATTCCACGAGCACCTCAGCGCGAGAGTGGAGATGCAGCCAGAGCCAATCTATATCTCCTGTGACCCTCAGCAACATGTCGTTATACTTGCTAATCAGATTTAGAGACAACAAGTGAAAAGGATGGCCTCTCTGGGCCGTTTGCTTTCGCAAATGGATCTGCTTAATATGGGAGATTAATAGACTACTATCTCATCTTCCCTGTGATTGAACCTATGATCTGGTTACTGAGAAACATGATGGATGCTGAGGTGGAGGTACACGGTAACTCTTTCAAGGCAGAAGGCAATGCGGCCTCGCACAACTTTGTTTGTTAAAAGGCAATGCAGAGCAGCAATAATGA
This sequence comes from Poeciliopsis paucimaculata, assembly GCA_903067055.1. Taxonomy (NCBI): domain Eukaryota; kingdom Metazoa; phylum Chordata; class Actinopteri; order Cyprinodontiformes; family Poeciliidae; genus Poeciliopsis; species Poeciliopsis paucimaculata. The sequence goes on from CAEGAD010019321.1 coordinate 16,719, forward strand.
TGATGTCTGCAGGGCTGCTGAGTTATTAGCATCAATGTGTGAAATTGATTTTTTTTTTTCAGCTCCCAGATGTGTCAAATTACAATATGAACTAATTCTGTATGGTTGCTGGGAAGTAATTATGCCTGCCTTGGGTGTTTTGTTTGAGATGCTTGCCTCAGTTGAAGGTATTCAATTAGCATATTTCTATAAGGTGGGCTTCTGCGCAGAGATCAATAATAGAAATCTCTATGATCTTTAGATTCTAATCAGTTAAAGGGACAGTTCAGATTTTCTGAAGTGGGGATCTGTAAAGCTATGAGAAGGACATCTCTGCAGACAGTGGTCAGAATTACCTCAGAATAAAGAAACAAACGAACAATTGTCATATCTTGTTATATATAAAAAAGAAACAAAACAAAATAAAAATAAGTCTTATCAGTTTGCCTTAACAGGATTTTGTTAATCACTGTCCTACATTACTTTTGCATCAGATAGTTAAGTTACTGTCCTGAGTGAAACTTAAGATAGTTTACTTTTCAGTATATGTTACAAAAGGTGTACAGACTTCCATTTATATAAAAAGTGACAAGTGATTGAGTAAAGACCTGGTATAAACCTTATATACTGAAACAGTTTTCTAAATGTCACAGATCCTGCTTTGGTCTTGGTCCTGCTTCAAACAGCTGATAGTTTTACTCTTTAATAGGAACTTCTTTAGTTCCTCTAAACTCTGTCACAGTTAAGAAATAGCAATTTCACAGAGCAGCTTTGTCTTAATAACAAATTCCCAGGAAATATCGATCTTTTAGCTTATTGTGTTTAGAGGAAAGTTACAAATATCTTCAGTCAGGCTGTCATTTCACAAAAACTGCTATAATCAAAAGTATTTGTAAATTACATTTACTAACAAATACACATACAGTAGTATTATCAAAAAGTAAATTTCTGTCTCTCATTTAATTCAATAAATGTAATTGCTGTTGTATTTAATTTCTACTAATTTCAACAATTATGGCTTACAGTTAATGAAACCCAACAATATATTATTTCAAACTAACAAAAAAAAAGAGGAATTTCAATCCAGTATTTCCAGAGATTGTATTGGAATGGTGAAATTGTATCTCTATGTACTGTGCAGTGCATGCATCCAATATGGGGTCAAGGCTCTTTTTGCCCTGCATTTATGTGGTATGTCACATAGATGCCATAGTTTTTTCTTCCACTTAACTTTCCATTGACATTCGTGGTATAGCACTGAGTAGTAATGGCCTTTGTGGCTTAATGTCCTTGTAGAGGAGATGACTGTCTCTCAGCATATCGGTCCAGGAAGCAATTTTCTCCATGACTGCATGCACCAGAAAGTCGCCATACTATGTGTGTTTTAAAGGTGTTTTAATAAAAAATATTCTTATGTATGTAATATTTACTTTTTCTGAGAAACTGAATTTTGGATATTTGTTAGCCGTAATCCGGGATAATCAAAATTTGTAGAAATAGCGGCTGTAAATATGCCACTCTGTGTAAGGAATTGATGTGAATTACTGAAATTTATTAACTCTCTTATTATATTGTATTTATTATTAGTTTTATTATTATTATTATATTGTAATTGACTGAGCTGTACCTTTAAAGACCAGTATTTCATCTTAATGCTTAGCATATTGTCCCTCCAATAGTTCCTGGTATTTGAAACTGGATTTTGTTAACACTAGACAGCTGTCAAGTTTGCCCTTTTTGTTCAATTGTGTCCATTTTTTGTCTTATCTCACATAACATGCAGATTTTAGAGTCAGTTCAGGAGCCTCTCTGCAACTAAGATGCAAATATGAAAAAGATAACCAGAAAATATGGCCTCATCAAATCAAATGCAGAGATAACATATTCAAATGACCTGCAACAGCAAAAAACAACCACAGGTGTAAAGTGGAAAATGAAAAATAATAGATCCATGGAGTCATAGTACATTTAAATAAGACAGAGCTTAGGGTACAACGAGGTGTGCCTACTTTAAAACAGAAAAAAGCTTGACGTTACCAACACATTCTCTTATTTCAGCTATATATTCTAGTGTTTTTCCTTCCAGGGTGTTGCTCCATCTGTGTGGAAATCACACAGAAAAACTGTCAACCCCAACAGGGCCTGTTCAGTTGATGCAGAACCATGATGGCTGATGCCTTGAAGGCAAACTAATTATCAGGTACTTAACGGTCCGAACCTGTGATGCGCGCTGTGCGAATGAATTGGACGCAAAAAACCAATTCCTTCATCTACTTTTCTCTATCGCGTTCTTCCATTATTTCTCTCACTCGTTATTGCTGTCATTATTTTTTTTATCTCTTTATGTGTCTCGTTTTCATTGCTTTTCTAATATGATGCACTTCTGTTTTTCCTCCTTTTTCTTTCAGGGAACCAGCTGGGAAACTGGCCCTGGGATACAAGCAAGAAGCATGCAACCATATGTTAGATATTTCCAAGGAAGGTGTTTGTGAGCACATTTAAAAGAGAAACAAGGGGAGGAGTGAGTACTTGCTGAACTGCACTACAGTGTAATAGTTAAGTAGGACATTTATCTGGCAGTGGTTTGTCTTCCCCTGTTGTGCTTGGATGTGAGCAACGCTGAGAATTTCTGTTGCCTCCAAACACAAGCACACACACGCACACGCACACATGCTGCAAAATGCACAGGCAGACCGCTGAGAGCGACTTGTTAGAGACACTGACACAGTTGCTCATTAGACAGTTTCTTCTTGGATTGGGGCCAAATATCTGCAGGTCACAACTCATTGAAGTAACAGGCAATGTAAATCACTGACGCATGGAAGTGCTGAAAAGCAACACAAGGCTGTTTCATCATTATTTACCATATTTATGTCACATTTTGCTTATGACTGTAAAGAAACAGAATACAAAGTGTTAGTGTTCATACTAAGAACTGCCATGAGATCAATGTTTTCTTTTCCTTCACCACAGCAGAGCTGCTCTTAGATTGCACAGTACAAGTCAAGTCATGTGTATTTATATAGCACATTTCAGCATAAAGGCTGAAATATGCCCCGTTACATTTTTACGGGGCAAAAATGTAACACAAAAAACAATTATGAAACAAGCAACGCCATCATCAAAATCATCAAGAATAGTAATCATAAAAAACTAGATTAATCAATGTTCCAGTTGTTTTTAATCAAAGACAACTCTAAACAGATGTGTTTTAGTTTTGATTTAAAAGAACTCAGTGTTTCAGTTTTCTGGACATTTGCTCCAGACTAGTGGAGAATAAAAAGAGGAATTCTGCTTCTATTTAATCAATCAATCAATCAATCAATCAATCAATCAAATTTTATTTGTATAGCACATTTCAGCAGCAAGGCATTTCAAAGTGCTTTACATCATACAAACATAAAAACACAAAGTCATGTAACATAGA
>CAEGAD010019336.1:0-23185 GCA_903067055.1 Poeciliopsis paucimaculata
ACTCTCCCCACTCTCATCCCCCCGCAGCCCTCGTCCTACCCCCCCCGCCCCCCCCCGCCGCGGCGCCCCCCCCGCGGCGGCCCCCCCCCCCCCCCCGCCGCGTGCAGGAAGCTGCCTGGTTTGTGGTGATAAAGTTCAGAACAATGTTTCTGCTGTGACAAACGCTCAGACCGGATCGCCATGAGCGGCCGCAGCAGAACCGAACCGGAGGAATGGGTCAGAATGATCAGATCATCAAACTGAAGTAAAAACAACCTGTCTGACCTCATTTCTCTGCTGGGCTCAAACTTTGACTAGGCCGTTCCAAAGCTTCTATTCTGCAGGTTTCTGTGGATCATCGTTCCCCTTCAGAGGAGAAACTCTTGCTTTGTTTTGGCTCGGTACTGGTGCTGGTCCGGACCTCTGAAATGGAAGCCATCATTACTCTTCTTCTCTGTTGACCTCTGACCTCAGCTGCAGCAGTGGGATGTTCTGTTGGGTTGATCTGCTGGAGTCCAGCGGCTCAGCTGAGACGATACGCCGATCGGTTCATCGGCTGATTCCGCCGACCCGGTTTAAGGTCAGAACAAAAGTTTTTGCTGTCGTGATGCCAGCAATGGCTTGCTGTCTTCACAAGCCATTGAGGGGAGTTTGTTTATCGCTTCAGGAATGAAAGTGAACAGAAGGAACCTTGGTGCGTGTGTGGGGTCAAAGGTCACAAGGGTTTGCCGGGACTTCAGTACTTTGGCTCATAAATGATGAAGTGAGAGGAGCGACTTCCTGTCTTTGTGTGTGTGGAGAGTTTATCTGGAGAAACACACACACACACACACACACACACCCCGACACACGCCGACACACACACACACACCCCGACACACACACACACACGCCGACACACACACACACACGCAGACACACACCGACACACACACACACGCAGACACACACACACGCAGACACACACAGACACACACACGCAGACATACACACGCAGACACACCCCCACACACGCCAACACACACACACGCAGACACACGCAGACACACACACACACAGACACACACGCCGACACACACACACACACGCAGACACACACAGACACACACACACATGCAGACACACACACACACACACACGCCGACACACACACACAGACACACGCACACAGACACACACACACAGACACACACACACAGACACACACACTATGCAGGCCGACACGTCCAGCTGTTTTCTGGAGGTCATGAAGTTGTTTGATGTTCCTGAATTTATTGTGGAGTGTCATTTTAATATTTTTTTTGTTTTAATATTTTTTTTGTTTTATATATTTTTTGTTTTAATATTTTTTTGTTTTAATATTTTAATATTTTTTTGTTTTTATATATTTTTTGTTTTAGTATTTTTTTGTTTTAATATTTTAATATTTTTTTGTTTTTATATATTTTTTGTTTTAATATTTTTTTGTTTTAATATTTTCTAGTATTTCCTGCCGTGTTTCAGCTCATTCCACCGTTTGGTTCATCAGTTCTTGTTGTGTCAACAGTCTGAACCTCATCAGACAGAGAAACGGTTCGATTCCCTTCAGAAAACCTTCAAAGTTCATTTACCTGAAAGCTTCAGCGCGGCTCTGCGATGGCAGAGGTTGGGGGTTGAAATCCTGCTGGTCAATTCGGGGCAGTAAGTCGCGGTTTGATGGTGAAGAACCGGCTCAGCGGGTTGCGGGTTCAGTTCCAGCGTTCTGCCCAGGTGAACCAAGTTTTAGTTCACAGTCAGAGGAAATGTCGATGTCAGCATCTTTGGTTGTTTTCAGTATCTCTAGTTTGAGTATTCTGTGTTCTTTAGTCTGTTACTTTGTTTAGGCCAGTCTGCTTTGTCTTATTGTAGTTCAGTTCTTCTTCATGTCTCTTGGTATGTTTGTTCCTTGTTACTCTGGTTTAATTATGTTTCTAGTTATTCTTCATTTCTTTGTCTCTCTCTCGCCCCCCGTGCCATTTTCTCTCTCTCCTCCCACCTGCGACCCGTTAGCCAATCAGTTCGGCTGTTTTGCTCACCTCTCCATTTTTAATCTCTTCTCCTGCTGGTTCCTCCCGTCTCATCCTGTTAGATCTCGTATTTTCCCTGTTTTTGTTCTGCTCTGGCTCCCTATGCGTTCTGTTAGTCGTATTCTTCATCTCTTCATTAAACATCCAACATGATTTGTCCACAAACTCACTTCTCGTGTTACAAAGTTCAGTCAGATTCACAGTTTTCTGTCATTGGATGCAACAAATAAATCTTTAGGTAGAAGAGCTGAAAATATGAAAATGAAAACCAAGCATGAATGTTTATCATAACGTCAGATAAAACACATAAATCAATATATTAGCTATTGATGGTGTTTGTTGTCGCTGTGCTTCAGAGTTTCTGCTTTTCAGAAGCAGAAATAAAAGTTGAAGACGACGCCTGTCAGGCTGGAGGGAAACGTTCTCCATCAGCCGCTTCTTCTGAAACGTTTCAGTCAAACGGCTGCCGACAGCCAGGAGCGGCTGTCTGATTACTGTAATCACTCTGCTCCTCAAAGTGTCTATTTAAAGGGAAATTCCACCTCATAATGGCATCCACAGCTCGCTGCCCGGAGGCAGCTGTGTTTTTGGGACTTGAAGACTCCATGCAGGTCTGTCACTCCGACTTCAGCTCACATTACGGACGGCTGCCATCTTGTTTTAAAGAGGTTTTAATCATTTTCCGCTGCAGGAATCAAACTTTCCTTCCAGTTTATTTCTGACTGTGAAGCCTGAAGTCGGTGCATCAAAATGTTTGTTATCCAGAAAATGATGTCTGAAAACATGAATCACAGCTGAATGTTCAGGAAAAGTTTCATTTTTATCAGTTCGTACAGCTGGTTACATGAAGAAGCTTCGCCTTTAGTTTGGTGCTTTTGTCTCTGCTGCTCTTCATCATCCATAGATTTATGTTCAGTTTGTATTCTCTGCTCATCGGGGATTCTCCTGTCTGTCCTTCGAAACGCTCAGAGCTCGTTTGTTCGGCTGTTTCCCTCCAACATGAAGCCTTCAGATAAGTGGAAACTGGTTAGCTTAAAATAGAAAGTACCACAGATTATATTCAGAGTACAACGACAGATTAAAACAGAATTAAAAGGATTAAATATGTGATGATAAGAAATTCAATGAAGAAAACATAAGCTAAGCTAAGGCAAAATATGGTAACATACTAATGTAAAGGCTTCATAAATTTAAACGAAGCTGACAGTGTTTGTTAGCTGGAGGCTTTCTTCGGGTGTTTGGTTCTGAACTGCTGATGAAACTGGAGGAATCATTCAGAGGTTGTGGGTTCGAGTCCAGCCAGTTAGCATATAGCTACGTCTCATTGGCTGCATCTTGTTGAAATTCTTTTTAAGGTTTTAACTCTAGAGGCCTTTATTTGATAGTGAATCGACAGGAAAGTGGCTAATGAGACATGCAGCAAAGGGCACCAGACCGGGAATTGAACCTGTGACTGCCACCTGGTTCCTGCTGGTTATTGGGGGCGGGGGTTGTTGGTATCCCCAGCAGTGATTGGTGGAGCGTCCAGGTGGAAAACCTGAGCAGCTGAGCATCACGATCTGCTGCAGCCTTGCCAGTTTCTGCGGAGGTGGAAGCAAAACAAGTCAGACGTTTCACCACATCCTGGACTTTAAAACACTCAGATTTACTTTCTGACTGAACATCCTGCGTCTCCTGACGCCTCCACCCTGAAGCTGGGTGCAGCTCAATCCACCAAGCGTCCTGCCCTGAGGCCAACAGCAGAACGTGTTTCAGGGCGGCGAGCGCCTGCAGCCGCGCGCTCTGCCCTCAAACCGACGACAGGAAGTCAAACGTGCCGAGCAGCAGATGTTGCTGAGAGGAACTGACAGACTTCAGAGTCTTTAACGGTGATCGGAGTCAGCTGATGGAGCTGCTGAAACACACACCATAACACACACGTCCAGAAGACTGCAGACGGTGAGTAAAACCTTTCAGCTCAAACTGAGACAAACAGACGTTCCTCCAGATCAAACCGACTTCGCCTGCTGAAGTTCTTGAGTCTGTCTGGACAGTTTTGTCGTTGCTCCTGGCAGATTTCAGGCTCTGGGTCTGAACCTCGGTGGGCTTTGCATGTCTTTGTCTCTGGTTTCATCCAAAAACATGGAGGGTTAACTCAGGGCTCCTGATTCCTGATCGTCTGTCCTGTTGGTCCCTGTGGTGGTTGGTGACCCGTCCAGCGGTTTCCCCCGGTTGACCCCAGGATTTCCCAGGGATTAGACACCACAGTGAACAACCAACAGCTCTTCTCCTGCTTTTACCTGCTTTAACAGGTCAGACATTAAATAAACCTTGATACTAACCCTAAACCTTCGTACCGGAGAAGCTACAAATGGCCTTCTTGGATCGGCTGCTTTGCAGCTAGCTGTTTCAGACTCCCTTTTTTTTTTTAAATATTCCAGATTTGTTTTATGAAACAGCAGTAGACGGCAGCTGACTGACTCTGAGATGTTCTCTGTGCTGGACTCGGGAGTTAAAGTGTTTCCACCAGATAAACCATCAAACTGAGATGGTTTCTTCTCTCCCTCAGTTTCTCCTCCATGGAGACAGAATCCAGTCACGTCTGGATCCGGTTTGGAGCGAGGCTTTAGCTGAACCGCTCTGCTATTTTATTGATTTCACCAGCAGGACAGATTATGAACAGTTTCCTAACGCCTCAGTCACACAGCAACATTTTTTATGCCTATTTTCTCCTTAAAGATGCTCTGATTATCTGTAACTGAAAACATAATCAGAGTAGATTTTCCTCTGTGTGTTCAGTCATCTGCTACGTTCTGATCTAAAATCAGGAATATTCAGCATGTTGGATTGTTTTGACCTGATGTCGCAGTGTGTGTGTGTTTCCCCGACGACAAACGAACGCAGCCAGTTGAAGGTGACATGTAGCCAATCAGACAGCAAGGTGACGGAGACACACAGAAATATGGAAGATGAAACATTGGAGGCGTCTTCATTTTCTCTAACATCGTCCACTAACCATCAGCTTTGGCTCTTCCCAGTCGGCCGGGTTTGTTTACTCTGAACTCGCGTTTTTCTCGAAAGGTTTTGTGAGATTTTCCGTCTGAATGTTGGTGCCTGGGTATGGTTAGGGTTAGGGGTTAGAGTTTTCACTCTATAGGAGTGACCGAGCCCACCACGATTGGTTCCGACCCATATGGTACTCCTAAATAGGTAGTGCACGCTCACTCAAGATCATACAACTAACTTGAGCAACAGGGAACTATCTTATGGAGGTGTGTGTGTTTATGGCTGCTTTTCAGGGCAACCTCTTGGTTTGCATGTGCTGTGTAAGATGCTGGGTTCTGGTTGGCAGATTAGGGTTAGGGTTGGGGGGAGGGTTCTGTGCTGTGCGGCTAGACATCGCACACCAAACCTGTCGCTCAGGTTTGCAAACACTGTTGAAATGTTGGAGCGGTTCTTGCGGTTGGGGAGAGACTTGGTCTCCTGAAACCGGTTGATATTGTCTCTGCTCCTCATCAGCAGAGACAAACTGCTGGACCTCATGCAGTTCAGTCATTGTATTCCAGCTTGTTAGATGAGGGACACATGTAGAAGTTGCAGTAAAAGTCTGGCCCTCTACGGGTGGTTTGAGATGTGCTGCATCCAGAGCCATCGCTGGAACCAGTTTGTGTTTAGAATCAGAGTTAAATCTTATAAATAAAACACTAAAACGTGTAATAATGTTTCTTATTGCAGCTCTCTGCTGCTGCAGTGAGGTCAGCACAGCCAGCGCTGTGTCTCACAGGAGGTGAAGTCATGGTGGTCTGAAAACCAGTGCAGATAAGAGACACAAATAGGAAGGAGGCGCGACGCCTCCTTTGTTTTAGCGTTTGGTGCTAACAGCAGCAGATCAGCAGCAGTTCTGAGTCAGTCTGCAGGTTTGCTTTAAGCACCGACTCACTGCGGTCGACCCGACACCTTTACCTTAGATTAACACACCCAGTCTTCCTCTGGCTGCGTCGCATCCGCTGGCTTTACTCTTCAGTTCTTGTGTCTGAGCAGCTGCAGGCTGTTGGCACCTAAAGACCTGCTGCTGCTGCTGCAGGAGTTTCTGCTTCCTGCACAGGAAACATGCAGCATGAAGTCAGCTGCAGCTTCCCCGCTTTCTGCACCAAGCAGCAGTGAAAATGTTTCTGTGTCAGTCCTGATTCAGGCTGACATGATCTGAAGGTTTGGTGAAACATCCTGGAAGTTTGGATCGGACCGAAGCTCCTGCTGTTTGGTTATCAGAGATTTCACCAGAGCGACAGACAGGCAGCCATCTTCCTGTGAGGCAGCCGGGCGCATTGTCATTCATCATGAACATTTTATGATTTTAAGAATTTGGTTTCATTGCCTTGATAAATTTTATTTAACGTGTTAAAAAAAAAACAACCAAACGAACATTATTATATTTCTACTATTTTCTCCACTATCAATAAATGTTTAATTTTATTCTAGATGGAAATGTTTTTCAGTAACATTTCTGTTTGTGTTGCCATGACGATGACACAGCCGTGGTTACATAGAAATAATAAATAATGTTTTTATTCGTATCGTTATAATAATACTACAAAATATTGCGATAAATACCAGAAGGCTGGTTCTGGTTCTAAGGCTAGCGGTGCCGATATGGATTTAAAATTTATCGCAATATTTTGTAGTAAGCAGAAAAGAACCAGAGGGCTGGTTCTGGTTCTGATCTGGTCCTGATTCTTCTTTTGGTTTTGGTTCAGGTTCAGGATCTGGTTCTGTTCTCTTGGAAGCAGAGTGATTCTTCATAAAATGAAGAACGTCTTCAGTGAGAGGCGTTTTCAGAGGCCGCTGTAACACAGACTGCTAGAGGAAATCATTCCTGCTCAGCTGTTTCCCTCTCGGATTAATAAAATGGATATTTGATTATTTTAACTGATAATCAGATTATTATTATTATAATTTTAGATTTATTGGTTCTGTTCTAGTTAAATTTGTTGCCAGCCTCTCTGTGTGGAAATGGCTCTGGTCTAGTCAAATCCTGGCATCCTGGCAGCAGCAGCTTGGATTCCTGTAACCACCTGCAGTTTGGCTCTGTAGCAGTCAGTGTTCCAACGTCCGCTAACAGAGATGCTGCCATTAACAGACTGAGACTTTTCTGGACTGAACTCTGATGGAGGTTTGGTCCGACCCGGCAGCCGACAGAACCGCTGGATCTGAAACAGAAAACTCAGCGTTTCGGCTCCCAGAGGTTTGGTTTCACCTGGAGGTCGACCTGATGGGGTCAGGGGTCATGTGGCGTGGCGTCAGCATGAGGAGGGCAGCACAACAACAACGACAACAATGAAAAGAGGAAGAACCGAGTCAGCCGGAGGTGTCGCTCCACTGCTCACACTTCCTGTTTGCAGTGACAGATGGCAGGTCTTTGCTGCTTTTTTCTGTTTCCTCCTGCTCCTCCTCAGGTTGCCTAGGTTACGGCCAGGTAAGCAGGAAGTTTTATAATAAAATCAGTTGTTTTAAACAACCGGATGGTTTTTAGCACCCGGTTGTTGTTTGGAAACAGCAGATGTTGAGTTCAGATCCGGTCCCCTTTAACTCGACTCCGGTCCGTTTGCCGAGTCAAAGTTTGGTTGGGTTGGTGAGGTGTGAATGCTAACTGACCTCTGACCTCTGGTCCTCCAAACCTCGGTCTGGGTTCGGTTTGAATGTGAACACCAAGAGGACCAAGCAGCTCCAAAACCAGGAAGTGGACTACAGTGCAGGGCATTCTGAGTAAATACAGCCAAAGCTAACATGCTAGCCTAGCGCTAGCAGCAGAAGTGGCTCCTGGTCTTTAGCCAAAGACTAAATTTTTGTGTCGTTTCCTTCAGTGGTTCTTGGTGCAGCGCCCCCACAGGCCAGGAGGGGAACAGGTTGGTTTGGGTCAGAACCACAGCAGCTGGAGGCGGAGCAGATGTTCTGGTTCCGGTAGAACCGGGTCAACCGGTCTATCAGGAGGAAAACTTCTTGAGTTTTTTCTGAAGTTGTTTTGTAGATGATTTAATTATAAATAAAGTGAACTTTTAGGAATGAGGAATAATGTCTCAGGGTTTAGTTTTCACATAAACGTCCTGCTGTCGTAATGATGAAGGTTTCAGGTGATACTAATAGTCCTGTTATTCACTGAGCTGGTAATAATGTATCTTTGAATTTTAAAAGGTGTGCACCAAGGTTCCGTATTTGGCTTCACGTGCAGGTTTCTCCTGATGCAGACGATACTGTGGTTTATTCCACCTGCAGGAAAATTAAGTTAAATAAAAACTCATTAAATTATAATCTGGAACAGAAACATTGCAGACATTTCACTGGATTGTTTTATTTGCTTTCTTAAATAAATTTCTGTTTTGTTTTTGAAATTAAAACTTTTTTCTGTTCTGACAGACTGACGTTTGTCTCTGCAGCCGCCAAGCGTCCCTCCTCAGTCTCGTCTCTGAGTGGGATTGTGGGTAGGATGATGTCGGCCGGCGAGCGAGTAGCGTCTTCGTCCTCCTGCACCTCCGTCAACACCGTGTGTTCGGACGGCGAGCGCCCTGTGTCCCTGTCCCTGTCCTCCTCCACCTCCTCCGTCTCGCTGCAGGATGCCTCCTGCTCCTCTTCCTCCTCCTCTTCCTCTCTGCCGTACGGCGCCGTGCCGGCCTACAACGCCTCGTCCTCCACGCCCAAACGAAACGGGTCCGACATCAGCCTGGACCTCACGCCGCTCCTAACTCCGCCCACCGGAGCGCCCCTGCCAGTCGGAGGCGGGGTCCCCAAGATGGCTGCGGCAAGCCACGCCCACAACGGATACACAGCCAATCCGGTGGCGGCGCTGCCGGCGGGGGCCGCGCCCCGGCAGCTGTCCAGGCTGGACAGAGTCATTCTGGAGATTGTGGAGACGGAGCAGACCTACGTCAGAGATTTAAAAAGCATCGTGGAGGTGAGAGCTGCTCCCATCATTATCCACGTTTAAGGATCTGCCTTTCTACCTGCTGATGAACCAGCAGGTACAGAGTCGTGGAAATTTGTCACGTTTTCAGGATGGAAGGAATGTTTTTTGTCCTAAAGAGTTTTAGTGAAACAGAAAGAAAAAGCTTTTTAAAAAGGAAAATATAATTTGTCATTTCAGATGGAAGAATCTAATTTCCATCTGGAGTGAAAGATTTAAAATGAGCCTGAAGGAAAATTCAAATATGATTGATTCCTTATTATTGTGAAAACATATAGTATAAATTAGGTATAAATAAAAAGTAATACAGTAGGAGAAGGGAGATAAATTGTTTTCGGTTCATTTTATCTGTGTTAACTTCGCTGGCCTCTGATGACATTCTTCACTTCACCTCCATGTTTACAGCATTCATCTTTATGCGGCGCTTTCTCTTTATGGTCGACATGGTTTTCTTTTTCTACTCTTTCTGCTTGCTGGTTTTCTGAAATTTATTAGCGGTTGGTTTGGAAACTTGAAGGAGGTTTAGCACTACCTACAGGATGTAGAAGAGGAGAAAAATCAGAAGATCAGTGATTCTCTCCTGAAGGACAGTCTGCTGGTTGGAATAGTGCCTCACTGTTGGTATTAAGGGTGGGAGTTCACAGAGTTCTGCTGCGTCAGGAGGGTACATTACTTTAGCTTTCACATTTCTAACCAGCCTAGAAACAAATGTCCTTGCTGTGTTTAGAAATTCATTAGCTAAGTAAATCCACAGTAGATCGCATTGAGGAATAGGATGGTTGTTAATTCGCTCGTCTCCTCCGGCTGTCGACCGGCAATTGGGTGAGAAAACAGCTGCTGTTCCTGAGTTCAACCACAGATGGCGCTTTGAACCTCTCTCAGTTTATGGAAACAATCGTCAAGAACAGACAGGAAAACGTGAGGCCTCTACCTTCATTGTTATTATGTAATCCTGCAGAATCGTCTCGTTAGCATGTCTGTTAGCTCAGCGTTAGAGGGTTGGCCCCGTTTATGCTCTTAGATTTTGATATTTCTGTTTCGGCATGTTGCGTTGTGACACTTTACCAGGTTTCACTGTGTTTCTGCTGCATGACTTAGACTTTGACTTTACCTGAGGAATGTTTCAGACATTTTGTTGAATTTGTTGCTTGATTGAAGGCATTTCATCCATCGTTGGTCCAGGTGCACCAGCAGTGGGCCAGCCGGGTGTGTGTGTGTGTGCGTCCATGCACACACACACAAGCCTGATTTGTGTGTGAATCAGGCTTTTGAAGTGAATTTACAGCAGCTTTCATCCTCAGCCATGACGGCTGTCGTCAGCTTCTCCTACTGCTGCTGTTTATCTCTCCAGCTTTCATCCCAGCTCACTTTCACTCACACCTTCCTGTTTTTGGTGGAGTCGGTGTGTTTACTGATCGTTAGGACATTTACGGAGCCATGTTCAAACTTCTGTTTTCCCTCCAAGCAGCCAGACTTTTTCTTCCACGGTTAAATTATTGCTGTTCTGGTTCTGGATGCTGTGCAGCTGGAAGGATTCTTGTTTTTACTTTTTCACTGTCAGACAGCTGTTATGATGTGTAACCGTGGTAACAAGGTATTGTTTGTACAGCTGGGAGAAGATAATTGGCATCCCCAAAGCGCAAAACATACCTAAACTTTGACCCTAAGCCCCCAGAGGAGTTGAAAGGCTTCATGGATGCAGAGCAGAGAGAAAAAAAATGAAGTTCAGTCTGTCCTTTCCATTATTATCCCCTACTCCAACATCTTTGTGCCCAGCTGACTGATGGAGATCAGATACTTGGATAACAGGAATGACGACAACATTTCATTTACTTTTACATAAATAAAGTATTTTGGAATTGAATTGAACAGAATTTATCTAAGTTTATTGTATTTAACCTCGTTTTAGCTAGCTAAGGTTAGCTTAGTTTCCCTTAGCCTAGGTCACCTTGCTTTAGCTTAGCCTATTTCAATTAATTTAAACTGGTTCCAGCTTTGCTCATTTTAGTTTTTCTTAGCATAATTTATCTTGTGTGTTTATATTGGGAGTGATGCTGGCTCTCTCAAGATGCACTTATTTTAGCTCATCTTAGCTTAGCTTGAATTTTTTTATTTGACTTTAGTCTATTTCATGCATGTTATCTCAGCTTGCCTTAACTATATTATCTCACATTACTGTAGCTTTCCTTAGCCGTTCTTATTTTATCATAGCTTGAGTTAGCTTACCCTAGCTTAGCTTGTACAAATGTAGGTTATTTTAGATTTGTCGTACTGTTAAAGTCAGACCAAAATGGAGCCCTCAGCTGAGGATCAACAATGGATGTAAAAAGGCTTTATTGTCAAACCTTTGTTGTCACTGCTGGCTGTAAAAACTAATTTTCCTTTTTTTTTTTTTTAACACATTCAACAACCGCTGGCTGAAGACAAATCCCATTTTGTCTTTTATGAGGAGAATTTTATGTTAAACTCACCAGCTTATTATCTTATTTATTAAGGAGCTTTCTATAATCTGTCTTGAAAGTGAACATAATTCATAATTTCTCCATGGTAACCGACTGCATAGCTGTAAAATTGTGTTTTGATTCAGTTAATCTTGCATCACAGATTAATAACTGCAGATGAAATCAAGGCTGAGCAGAATTAGATCATGAGGCAGAAGGTTTTCCTCTGAAAACACTGCTGGGGTTTAGTAATGCAAGTTACAGTTCCAGCATTCCTGGAGGGTTCCTGGAGGATTCTTGGAAGATTCCTGGAGGATTCCTGACAGATGATAGGTGCATGTTTGCCTCTTGGTCCTGCACGGGGCCGTGTCTCCTGCTGCTCTCTGCAGTCTGAGGTCTGGTTTTGATTGAGGCTACATGATGTCAGGCCCACTTGGAATCTGAACCAACAACCATAATGGGCCTGTGTGTTTCTGAGAGTGTTTTTGAATGTGTGTTTCTGAGTGTGTGTTTCGTAACAAAGCAGAATGAAAAGCAGGGAAAGAGCAGTCGGGTGAAAGCAGCTCCTCTTCCTCTACAGACTGGTTTTTCTTTTGAAGACGTTTGGGTTGTGGCACAGCGCGGCTGCCAGCGGGTCACACCACCTGGTTCAGCTCCTCAGCAGACAAACTGCTGACTGACTGAGAGGGGATCGCTCGCAGACCTGCAGCCAAATGGGACAGGAAACGAAGGGGGAGTCGTTCAGCCAGACAGAGGAAGGGGGAAGGGATGGAAGACGTGGAGAGGTGCTCCCAATCTGAGGAGCGGGAGCAAATAAAAACCAGAGTGACCCGTAAAAATAGGAAAACCGTGAGGAAACGAAAGGAAGAACACTTCTGCAGTTTATATGGAAATGTTTTATTAAAACTAAGGCTGTCAGGGTCAACGCGATTCAGAAAAGATTAACTTTTTAATATTACACAATTCCGATTAATCACATTACCTGTTTTGACCTAAAGCTCTGCAGAGCATTAGCAGAATGTTATACTACAGTACTGCGGTCAGCAACTCAAAGTCACAAATGCAGTGAAAAGATGAGAGAAGAGTCAAATTAGGGAAGTCAGGCCGAATTTCACTTTAAAAACACTGTAGTTAGCGCAGACAGAGGATAAAGACCTCGATGGGGCAGAGTTCAATTTCCGACCTCGGTTCCTTTGCCCCCTTCCTGTCAAATTACTGTCACATAAGATGGAGGCTCTATCAATCAATCACAGATCAGGTTTACCAGCTGATTGCTGAAAAAAGTGACACAAATGTCAATACATAAAATATCCTATTTTTTATATTATTTACTTACTGTATTTACAATGTTTTTAGGATCTAATTACACACACACACATATCCTTATATTTCCTTCAAACTAAACTTCCATTCACTTTAGTAACTGCATTCGTGTCTAATCCATGCCTAAGACATTTCCCCTAACCTTAACCAGTACTAGTATGTTTCTTACTCAAACTGGACTGGTAGAGCCCAGCAGAACTGCAAAAAAAGTGAGGACCGGGAAAGGTCCTCGTTTCCCACAATGTCCTAAGTTTGTGGCTGAGACTGGTGAGAGTGGTTCTCTTTATGCGATATATACACGTACACACAAACACAGTTGTGCTTTTGTATCTTGTGGGAACTTCACATTGACTTCCATTCATTTTCTACAAACCTTCTAACCCCAACCCTAACCAAAGGTCAATTCACACATTAGCCTTAAATCTAAGCTCTAACCCATAAAACAGCAAAAACAAAATGTCCCCATAAGGAGCAGTGGTCCCCACAACCCCACATCTTAGACAGAGATGGGTCCCCACAAGATATAAAAACAGACACACACACATATGCACGCTGTGTTCTTGTTTTCAAATTTAGGAAGGAATCTTGGAAACTCTTCATGTTTTCCAACAAACTGAGTTTCTTTCCAACAATCCTGCAGAAGCAAAAACCAACAGCTTTAGCTTACATTTCCTGTTTATTGTTATTTTTCTTTTGGGATTTGAACTGACAACCTTTGAAGGACTCTGGAAGCTTTCATGGTATTTTAGTACGAGTTGTCCTTTACGCTCTACTTCTGAGGAACAGCAGTGGGGTTTCCTCCCAGTTCCACCAGTATCCCCAGTAAGACCAGCTGGTCAGAGCTATGCTGCGTTTTACTAATTTCTACTGATTCATTGCAAACTCAGCCAGAAACAGGAAGTGACATCATCTCCAGTTTTATTCCTGTAATAAAAACAAATGTCATTAGAAAATATTTTATTTTCCAGTTTTAAAGTTTTCTGACTGATGCATAAAAACCTCCACCGGGACTCTGGTTCTTTGGATGTTCGGTTCATTGGTTCTTCAGGTCTCTGGTTTCTCGCCTCCTGACTCAGGTCCGGTCCTCTCCTCCATCATCTTTGCTCCATTTCTCCTTCCTGTCTGATTCTTTTTCTGTAAATCTTCCTCTGGTTTCCTGTTGCTGTGGCTCAGAGGAACCCGACCTGAAAAAGAACCGTGAGTTTTATCTGAGCTGCTCCTGCTGCTGCAGCTCCAGCAGAGAGGAAGATGAAGGTGTGAATATGTGATGAAGATGATGAAGGTGTGACTGTGTGTCTCTGCAGGATTACCTGGGCTGCATCATCGACTGCGGCGCTCTGCCGTTGAAACCAGAGCAGGTCAGCTCTTTATTCTGCAACATCGAGGATATCTACGAGTTCAACAGGTGGGTCATCTTCCTCACTGTTAGCAAGCTAACTATCTAGCTAACTATCTGAAAGTTAGCAAATTTAGTTTGAAGCTAAATATTGTTAGCAAAGTGAATGTTTAGCTGTGAGTGAAATATTTAGTTCTAAACTAACACGATAAATGGGTGATTAAGATGCTGAAAATATGACTGAAAAATTAACCTTATTTGTCTTATGACAGACTAAGTCAAATTATTGCTGTTAATATTTGACTGTGTAACTTTAAGAATTCCAACTTTCCCTTCATTAGATTCTGGAGATTTCCATATTTTTCTGCTCATTTTTAAAGAAAACTGAAACTACGAGAGCATAAGTGTGGGAATAATTTAGTAATGATGATGAAATAATTTGGTATGATGTATCATTTTTAGCTGACCACACTCTGTGTGTGTGTGCGGGTGTGTGCACGAGTGTGAGAGAGAGAGCCTGAGAAGGAAGCTGGTAAAACAAATGTCACACAACTCCTCCCTGCTTTCCCTGCTTTCACACTTTCTTTGTCAACTCCAGCACACACTCTCACACAGCAATAATGTCACATACAAACACACACACACACACACACACACACACACACACACACAGTTTTCATTCCATTCAGCTTCCTGCCGCCGATTCTCATGGGAAATATTGTCTGAGAAACAGAGAAAGGCTCCTTATTTGACTCTGAGCTGCAGCAGTTATAAAGTTAATATGTTTATAACAACCATCACAACACACACATACACACACACACGCGCGTGTGCGCGCACACACACACACACACACAGACACACACACACACTCTCACTGTACCAGATGGGCAGACATAACAGAGCCAGAAAGGCTACCTCATCCAGCATAGCTCAAACATGACAGCACTCAGCTCTGTACGGAAAGCCAGAAGTGCCGACATTCTATTTTTATGTATTGGTGTCAGCTGTATTAATATTACAGAAACAAATAGTAAAAATGTAAAAATAGTAAAAATATCCTTGTCAAAGCTGTTTTCCAAACTTGTTTTAGACGTGTGTATGAATTCATTAATATAAAGTTTAAATGTAGTTTTTAATAAACATTGTTTCCATTCTGTGATTTTATGCTGATGGTATCGAAAAGTGGAAATCACCTCCAAACAAAACCTCATGAAAACAGATCTGGCCAGAAAGGCTAGATCCACAGAAATATTTCCTGTTCAAACATGGGCTGAAAGGCTCAGCCAGGAAGAAGCCAGCACCCTAAAACCAATAGATTACAGATTATAAACGAGCCCAGAGACCGGTTGGTCCGGTTTGTCCTCTGGTCTGATGAGACACTGGAAGAGTTTGGATGCTTGGAGTGAAAACTGGGAAAATGTTTGGAGAGTTTAGCTGTGTGAGAGCATCTCCTCCAGCAGACAGAGATCCTGGGATCTGCAGTGACCTCAGGCTGTGACCTCAGGCTGGACTTTGACTGGGCCATCCCATAATATCGCTGGCTGAATGTTCAGGCTGGAAAGTGAACCTTGGCTTCTGTCTCAGCTCTTCTGCAGGTTTTATCCCGCCCATCTTCCAATCAACTGTCCCACAGCATGATGCTGCCACCACCATGTTTTACTGGGGAGTGACAAAGATCCACTGTAGTTCTCTGATCTTCTTCCACTTGGTGACAAACTTCAATCGTGACTTTTTACTGGTTTCTCTTCTACTTCTGTGAACGTTTACCACAGACCAATCAGAAGCCAGGAAATCTGAGGGAGAGAAAGGCATGAGGTCATGTGACCTGCTCTCTGTCAGCAAATATAGCGCCCTTTTTGATGGCGCCCTGGGCAACCGCCCATGACCCTCATCTCCACTGCAGTCCATGCAGACTCCAGTTCAGCAGCAGCTCACATTCCTCCCAGTCAGCTGCTGTAATCTGTATTAAACGGTCTGTGAGGAAGAGGAGCAGAGTGTTTGCTTTGGCCCCCGGCTCCCAGGGGCCACAGGGTGGTTAGGGGTCAGAGGTCAGCAGTCACAGAGGTGGCTCTGTTTACGTAGCGGCTAACAGTCCTGAGCAACATGAAGGTGATGAAAGCGTCCAGCTGGGTGAGGGGTGTAGTCAAAGTTTCTACACCTCTGGTTCTAATTGGACCGGTCCCCTGTCTGACTCATCTGGACAGACGATTGGACCGGACCAGAACACAGTGCTCAGATGTTTGGAAGGAGAACCAGGTTCAGATCTGGACCTGGACTAGGTTCTGTTGGTTCTGATGGTTCTGTTGGTTCTGATGGTTCTGATGGTTCCGTTGGTTCTAATGGTTCTGATGGTTTTGTTGGTTCTGATGGTTCCGTTGGTTCTGATGGTTCCGTTGGTTCTGATGGTTTTGTTGGTTCCGTTGGTTCTGATGGTTTTGTTGGTTCTGATGGTTTTGTTGGTTCTGATGGTTCCGTTGGTTCTGATGGTTCCGTTGGTTCTAATGGTTCTGATGGTTTCGTTGGTTCTGATGGTTTCGTTGGTTCTGATGGATCCGTTGGTTCTAATGGTTCTGATGGTTTCGTTGGTTCTGATGGTTTCGTTGGTTCTAATGGTTCTGATGGTTTCGTTGGTTCTGATGGTTCCGTTGGTTCTAATGGTTCTGATGGTTTCGTTGGTTCTGATGGTTTCGTTGGTTCTAATGGATGGTTTCATTGGTTCTGATGGTTCCACCGGGCCGCGCTCACAGTTCTGTTTGTTCCAGAGGATTTGTGCCCTTCCCGTACGGCGATCTGAGCGCCGTCCCGGTTCGGACGGTTTGGACCTCGCAGACCCGGTGGAGTCAGATAAATAGTTCCTCTCTCTGCTGCTTCGTTTTCGCTCTCAGCTCATTTGCATCCCTCTGCTCTTTGTCCTCCTCCTCTTCCTCTGTGGTCTCTGCATTAAAAGGAAAACAGCAGAAGTTCCCTCAGCCTCACCACAATCCAGTAATGAGACGAGGTCCGCCGGCCGCAGGACGAGGCCTGACGCCTGGGGGGGGGGAGGAGGAGGAGGAAGGAAGTGGAAGGAAGAGGAAGAGGCGTTCTGCTTGTTGTTTGTGGTGCGACCTGTTCGGTTCCGGTCCGACTCAAAGCTTCACAGATTATTGATGAAGAGTCAGCAAACAGGTCCGATTCCTTCACTCTGATAATAATGGCCGCCCTCAGATTGGATTACATGTCGTCTAATCCAAGTCTGATTATCATAGTTTTTATTTTTAAGAGCTAAAAATCGTGTAAATTTGTTAAATGCATCTTGTTTTTACTGAGCTAACTTTTGCTCTTGCTAGTTAGCTTATCATCTTTACTGAGAAGTTTTTCTTATTTTACTTTGGGTTAGACCTACGTTATTTTTTCTCAGTGCAGTTTATCTTTTAGCTTATTTTCAATGTTACTTTGGAGATTTTAGTTTAACTTCAAACTGTTTATTTTACTTTATGTGCTTTATTTTTGCTCAATAAATCTTGTACTTACTTTCGCTTAGCTAACCTAGCCTAGCTTAGCACAGCTGGAATTACATTAGTTTGGCTTGCTTAATAGCTTAATAACATTTGTTTTGCAGTAGCCAAGCATACGGTAGGTAAATGTGGCAGTTTTCTTTTGCTGTATTTTTTCAAACTTTTAATTAATCTTCAGCCTAAACTCAACAAATAGCATGTGAGCTCAGCCGCATCATCATCGAGTGAAAACTAAGGGAAACGTTTGGTGTTGAGGGATTCTTTGGTTATGTGATGTAAGTTTTGGCTGAAGGATGTCAGCACTTCATATCTTAATGCTGCTGAAATCCAGTTTAGTTGGTTTTGGAGGATGAAGCTAACACTTAATCTGACAGGAACTAAAATGTTTCTAGAAAGAGAGATGGACAGAGGGTGATGCAATCTGAACAGCATCATACTGGTTTAATTTATCTGTGTAATGCCTTACTCTGATGATCTGGCCATGGAGAGGTCAATATAATTTGCAGTGCTGAGTGGGCCAGCCTGTGTTTGTTGATCCTGACAACACCTCAGTGAAATAAACCTTTAAGCCTAAAAAATAACTCCTTTCTGCCCAAATCTCCCAAAGTTTCCTAGAGAGTGAGTGATCCATCATTAGCTGTGTAGGAATGAAAACGAAGCTGATTCCTGTGGGAGTCTGAGAGGTTTTCACAGTCCTGTCTCTTTAAAATAATGCTGGCTGCGTTCAGAGCAGCTCAATAATACGTTTTACCATCACTCACTTTGCTTTCTTCACTGACTGGTTGCCATCCAAAATCTCTCAGGGTTTCAGGAAAATTACAACATTATGAAGTATATGGCTGCACATAAATTTTATGAACACTTAATCTGGAGTTGATGCAGGCAGAACGTGCCAAGCTTTGCTAGTGCTTTTTCCTGCCTGACCTCGTTTCAGAAACGTGTCGTCTAACCATGTCAGGTTCTGCAGCAGTGAAGCAGTCCTCGCATCAAACCTTCACAGGGAAAACTCCAGGCGGATGCGAGAAACCAGCAGTTTCTCTGGAATGTTTTGACTTGCTGTTCAGTTTAATTTCTCCTGCATTGCTGAAGGCTCCTTTGCAGGGGTGAAGACTCATATTTAGCACATAAACCACATAATCTTTATAATAGGTCATTAAAAAGTCAAACACCAGAACTGTATTTACAGGCATTTAATCAACTGGATCAGCAGTGAAGGATGTTTAAAAGGACAAGTGGGAATGTTGTAATCCATGAGAACATTCCCTGGATCTGCAGATTGTGACCATGCAGTCATATCGGCAGCGCTCAGCCACCTAAGGCCATCGTTAGTTTGGGAACAGATGGAACTCCGAGTTCTGCGGCTTTAATACCAAACTTCCTCTAATCCATTTGGACCAGCTGGTCTCACTGGTTTCTCATGACTGGCAGAACTGTGGGTTCGTTTTCCAGTCTAGAGCCAAACTGGGTGGCGCTCCATCTGTTGGATCTAATCTGGGCCTGATGAGGATAGAATACCTCTGGTAGAAGAACTTCATCCGCTTCTAGACGACAGCATTTATAAGGCTTCATTCATGGTCCAAATTTCTAACAACAATAATTTTTTAAAATCTGTTGCTTGATTTGGTTTTAGTGCCATTTGTAGGCAGTATAATTTCTAAGTAACCAGAGGAATCTGGGAGGAAAGGAAGATGGACTGCGGATCAGAGGTTGACCAGAACTAGAATAAGCTCAGGCTGCCGACATCACAGCAATTTATCTAAACCGCTAACAGTAGAGCAAATTTTTCATCTGCCGATTTTGCTAACTTTGAAAATGTTTAGCACACTTAGTTTTCCCTAAATCAATTTTCCAGATAAACTGTAACATGCTAATTTCCAGATAGATGTTTAATGAGAAATGTGATCCTCTTGAGGGCGATAAACTATGTTGTTTTATCATGACACATGGTGGGTAGCAACGCTTTAGCATTAGCTTCCGCTATGTACTGTGTTGGGATATTGTTAGCAGAACTACCATTTTTGATTAGCATTAGCACAGCTAACGCTCTGGTTAGCTGCCAGCAGCAACACCCAACAAGATCCAGAATGATTTAGAGTTATTAGTGAATTGATGTGGCAATGTGAAATAATCAGTCCAGTTATGGAAAAGGAGGAAATTTTGACTTTTCCAGAGAATCAGGATAAGTTATTTGGCTATTAATAGAGCCACTTCCGAAAGGTTTAATTGAGTAAAAGAAAATTTAAACAAATGAAATGTAAACTTCAGATTTCTGTAGACCAATCAGTTAAAATGTGTTACGTTTTCAAAGAAGAAGAAAATGTTCCACAATATTTTCTCAGCTGCTTAAACGTCAAACCTTCAGCAGAAGCGTACTGAGTCTACATTTGGAATAATCTGGATCTCCAGGCAGAACAGGACGGTCAAAGTAAGGCTGTTTACTTCCTCAAAACCCGTTCGGTTTCTGATCCATTGTTTCACCAACACCTACAGGATTCCAGAAAGGATCTTTTCATTGAAGCAGGTATTTAGGGTTTTTGTGATCACTACAGTATCATCAGCATATGGGTGAAATTTGAGACCATGATGGGAGATAATTTGAGGCAGCGGGATCCTGTCATAAAGAGGATCGATCCGAGTACACTACCTTCAGGCACTCCCTGACTGTCCAGGCTCGCAGAGTTTGAGGTTTGGCCCATTTGTTATGTACATTTTTCGGTTTTTACTCAACTTTTGCCACCAAGAACTTTGCTCCTAATGCTCAAACAAACATTCCCACAAGATTACTCCCATATGTGCTGCCTCTGACTCCTAATGCAATGTGATGTATAAACTGGTAACCCTTTGACTAAAAACAGACATCTAAGGACAAATATGATGCAATATTGTGTAAAATCCAAACTACCAAATCCAAGCAAAGTCTATTAAGGATGATTATTGTCATATTTAAGCTCTTTAAACATTAAAGATGATGTTTAAAACCAAGACCAGCTGCTCTGCAGGGTTTAAACCCAAACGTTCAGCCTCAGAAAGAGCTGCTCGGCTGGTTTCCATCGGACTGGTTCTGGGACTAATGACAGAGAATTTCAGCTGTAGTAGTGGCTCTTACACACATCTGTGTTTCATAAAGAGTATGTAGCAGATATATGAAGGCCACAGAAGAAACAGGAGAGTGAGAGCTCCCAGATAGAGGAGGGGAATGTGCTCGGACTTGGCAAGTTGCGGGGATGACGCTGAGGATGGACTGTGGGAACAAATCTCAGGCTGAAGGTCTGCCAGCTGTTCCAGGTCCGTTCAGTGTCATATTAACTCTCCAGAGGAAACACAGTAACCCTGTTAGTCTGTTCTCTCCAGGACCCAAATGCACAACAATGAATAATATTGACTGTCAGATGTTTTCTGAGGCTCCAAATAAACCAGACTGACCTGTGACCTACTTTTACCTCACTGCTTTGGGCTGTTTCCATCCCTGGGGTCTGAAAGCTGCATAGCTTCATGTTAAAAGTCAGAACTGGGTGTCAAAACTAAATATATGAGGACTGGAACAGAAACGGGTCCAATTCAAGGGCCAGACTTGCACAATATTTATTATAATAAGGAAGAAAATAAAAGGTGAGAATCATTCCAGGCTATACAGGTGATATGCTGACGCTATGCACTGCATGCAGCCCATAGGGGGCACTGCACTAGAGGGGGTGGTAAAACGATGTGGGGATTATTTTCTAGTCAGCATTTTATGACCTAACAGCTGTTTGTGTGTGAAATGATCAATAACAGAGGATCAGCAGTGATACAGCGAGCTTAGAGAACTGAGCCGTTTTTCTATTTTAAACGTGAATTGTAGTCATGAGCTGGACAACAGGGAGCTAAAGATGGCGGCAGAAAAGCTCTGGGGAACAAAACGGAAAACTCTGATGTACAAAATGTCTCCAACTTTTACTGAAACATTTCATGACTAAACACAGAATTTACTGCCTGCCTGCCTGTCTGCCTGTCTGTCTGTCTGTCTGACCTCAGTGACCTGCTGGAGGATTTGGAGCGCAGTCCTGACGCGGCGGCCATCGCAGAGTGCTTCGTAGAGCGGGTGAGTCCCATTCTGACCCGACCCGGTTCAGAACCGATAATAAGCAGTGAAAGGTTCTGGACAACCTGCAGGCTGAGCTGTTGCATGACTGGAGACACATCAGATTAAAGCTCTAATCTGGACACGAGTCACTAAATACATGGAATAAAACATAATTTGTCATCAAGTCGATCAGGTAGAAAATAATCCCACCCAATGAATACTTGTTCAGTTAGAAACGTCATCCTAATCCCAGTTCAGATCCAACCTAGCTTCGGGGCAGGAGGTTGTGGGTTCAAGTCCCACTGCTTAAATGCTCAAATATGACGACATTTCAGATTATTTAGAGTAAAACTGGTTGTGATTATTTTAAAGCTTAAATTCAGATTTTCAGGCGGTTTCTTTGGATTAAAGCTGAACTAAACTTATTGTCTGTAGCAGGACATCAGATTAAAATATGAAGTGTCTGGGTTATTTTAAGGCACCTGCTGATGAACATTCGACTGAAAACTCGGCTCAGATAAATTTCCTGAATGTGACATCATCCCTCCAGAGCTGATGGAGTCTTCCTCAGTCAGAGATGTGATGATTTTACTCCTTGGTCTCTTTATTGTTTTGTTTCATTCGTATGTTTGGTTTATTTAATTTGCTGTAGTAACTCAATTCTGTTTAAGTTACTGATTATAAAGGTGATATCATCTAAAAATAAGAGACCAAACATGGTTACATAAAGAAATATGTCAATTAATTAAAACTGAAAATTGTTTTATATATATATAAATAATTTAGTTAAACTGAAGCTTTTAAATGTTATTGTGATGTTAAAATGAGAGTGGGCCGAGCCTGGAGCCCTGAGGTTCTCCTGCTCTAACGTCTACTTTCCTGGTTTTCAGAGCGAAGCCTTTGACATCTACACGCTGTACTGCATGAACTACCCAAAGTGAGTTCACTTTTTATCTTTATCGTTGGGTTGTTCTTTGGGAATCGTTGGGTTCTCTAGGATTGTCTCTAGGAATCATTGGGTTGTTCTTCGTAAATTGTTGGGATGTTCTCTAGGAATCGTTGGGTTCTTCTTCATGAATCATTGGGTTGTTCTCTAGGAAGCGTTGGGTTGTTCTTCATGAATCGTTGGGATGTTCTTTAGGAATCGTTGGGTTGTTCTCTAGGAATCGTTGGGTTGTTCTCTAGGAATCGTTGGGTTGTTCTCTAGGAATCGTTGGGTTGTTCTCTAGGAATCGTTGGGTTGTTCTCTAGGAATCGTTGGGTTGTTCTCTAGGAATCGTTGGGATGTTCTCTAGGAATCGTTGGGTTGTTCTTTAGGAATCGTTGGATTGTTCTTTAGGAATCGATGGGTTGTTCCCTAGGAATCGTTGGGTTGTTCTTTAGGAATCGTTGGATTGTTCTTTAGGAATCGATGGGTTGTTCCCTAGGAATCGTTGGGTTGTTCTTCATGAATCGTTGGGATGTTCTTTAGGAATCGTTGGGTTGTTCTTTAGGAATCGTTGGGTTGTTCTCTAGGAATCGTTGGGTTGTTCTCTAGGAATCGTTGGGATGTTCTCTAGGAATCGTT
>CAEGAD010019338.1:0-37223 GCA_903067055.1 Poeciliopsis paucimaculata
TTTGTCAGAAAACTTTCCTCATGTGTTGTTTTTCACAGTCTGGATTTACACTAAAAAGGCAGGAGCAGAAAGAATTTTCCTGTCTTGCATGTGAGGTTGTGCTGCGGACTATAGTGAATCTGGCCACAGGAACCATCCATCCTGTGGCTGCGCATCCTGTGGCTGCTCAAAATACAACTTTGTTTTAGGTATAGAGCAAATTGTGTGATACGGATGGAGATCCAGGAGAAGCAGCATAAAAACGACTTCAGTTCAGGATGAAGGGTAAAAAGCACAAATTTTGGACTCAGATTTTCTCTCCTCTTAAGTCACAGAGTGATGAGATCGATTAGAATTATGGTAAAAAAAAAAAAAAGTAATATGGTGCACATAAAAAAAGAACTCCATTACCCGCTTCCTCTTGTGTTGCTGAGAAGCTGATGGAGCCCAAACTGACAGAACAGGTTCAGAAACCTCTCAGATTAAAAAAAAAAAAAAAAAAAATTTGTACTTTTAAATAAGGTTCTAGACTTCTGAGTGCTTTTGCGGGGCACGGCGAAATAAAGCAAACTAACAAACACCAATACAGAACAAGGCCTGGACTGCAGGACAACAAAAGCCACAAAGGGAACATGAAACAATGGGACGCTTTCACAGCCCCTCGTCCGTCCTACTCTAAATTCCCGCAGTGTGACTACCCGGCAGCCCGGGGCACAAAAGAGCAAGTGTCTCCCCGCTGCTCAAAGCGACATCTCAGCACTCTCGCCTCCAACAGGCCCAAATACGACAGCCTACGGGCTCCAGCTGCCACCCGAGGGCCCGTTCAATCCGCCTCTGTCTCTGAAATTGGCCCCGTATCTGGCAGCACTTAGCCTCTCTCGCCTGTGGGCTGACGGGCAAAGAGAGAGAGCGAAAAGGGAAAAAAAAAAATTGCAACTGATGCCCACTTCAGAGGCGCTATTATGGAGCGCAGCTCATCGCTCTGAGAGACTTCAGCGGGCGAACTGCGAGAAAAGGAGAGTCTGATTGCGTAAGCGGCGGTGGGACGAGGTCCTCCGTGGAAATGTCCATCTGAAGGAATCGGGTGCAATTATGTGAACAGAATGAGAGGGCCGCGGCCACGAAAAGCCGCGGAGAATGCTAATTTAGATGTCTCTGAAGGAGAAGTGACGCAGCTTAACGATAGCTTTCACACTGACGCTCACAGTGTCAGACAGACTGTCAGGAAGACCACTGGTAATAAGGACCTGATGGAAACTCAAGTTAGAGTAGCACCACCTAAATAAAGTTTTTACTGAAGTAAAAAGCAGCTGTCCAAGAAATGACTCAAATAAGAGTAAAAAAAAAAAGGTATTTGGTAAAAAGATGACGTGAGTGCTGAGTAACTGATCAAAACACCGTGTAATATTTAAAAATTACATCATCAGACGGACCGAAATATATGTCGAAATTTTTGTATTTTATTTATTTACGGATTTATACATATATGAATTAGAACGACTCATATGAATCAACACGTCAGCAGAAAGCATCAAAGTAAAAATGCCAGCGTTAGCACAAAAGCTAGTTTTCATCCATCGTCCCATAGCAGGTTAACAACAAGAAGCAACATTAAGTTATAATAAAGATAAGATGCCCTATCAGAATACAGCGAAAATGAACATAATTAAACATAAACTAAAAGTCAGACATAAGAAACAGTTTTCCAAATCGATTTCTTTCAATATAAATCATATGAAACTTTAAATTTTTTTTTTCTCAGTTCCACTAGTCTTTATCTAATAGTGAGATGGCAGGAAAGTTGGTGGTGAGTCCGAACCTACAAAACTTTAACCAAAGCAACAGATCAGAAGTGTTTCTGTGTCTGGGGAATGTTTCGGTTTCTTCTTCATTCAGTGAAATCATTCACAGCGGGTCGAGTTTTTGTTTTTTTTTCATTATTGAAAATCTCATGTATGTCAGCAGGGCTGGACGATATGGCTGAAAAACGGATAGAGATATCAGCATTTCTTATCAGTCGATATGGATAATAATTAGATTTTTTTTGTTTGTTTTAAATATCTGGAATACTGCCAAACATCTGACAGTTTCGGCTTGACTTCGAATAGTTTTCACTTTGTGTCATTTTATATGTTTGTGCAGTTTTGAGGCACAGTGGTGAAACATGAAACCGCTGCTGTGCGGGTTACTCAATAGCTTGTTGCTAGGTAACCAAAGAGTGAGTGAGTTAGTTGATGCCACCAACCTAGCTTAGCTAGGCTAAGAGAGGTTGAGCGGCTAAAGCGTTTCCTCTACCTACATTACCCAGAATGCTGTGCGGTTCAGGATCAAAGATCAATGAAATTATTGAATATTCTCCCAGAAGAATTATTTATTTTTTATTGATCACGTGTGTATTGCGATATGTATCGTTATCGATTTATTGTAAAGCCCCAGTTAAAAGCATTATATAGATTAATTCAACACAACCTGATGGTTCTAAGCCTTTCTTTCTGTTAACGATGACGACTTTCTCCTTACAGTGAATGAAAACATGACCATTTAGATTTTGATATTACATCAAATATTCTGAATACAGAAACGTAGGCTTGATGAAAAGTATGTTTCTTACCTGCTGAAAGGTTTCTATTTTTAAAAAAGCTACTTTTAGTCTGAACAACTGGTCTCGTCAGAAAGAGCAAATTCTAATTAGCTGAGATGTGCCTGTCGTTTTCTTGTCTTTAGGTTGGAATTTATGTGCCTTTTTTCCCCCCATCATTTTCCACCAATATCTAGATTCCATCGAAGATTTTACAAAACCTGTATGTTTTGCCTTATTTTCCAACCTAAAACTAGAATTAAAATTGTGGTCGTTTCACAAAATAACACATTTCCTACAGTAGCTATTTATCCGAAATTATAAGTTGTCTTTTTCTCTTTTTAAAGGTCAAGCAACGCTCGCGACTCTAAACGAGCGTAATTTAGATGGACTGAGGGTAAAATTGGCTCTTGGAGCTTGTAAAGGTTGCAGTTGCTCTACGACTCAAAACATTTCGTGAAGCGGCAGCAAAAGTCCCATCAGTTTGAATATTAATACCAATCTGGGCAAGGTTCCTGAAAGCAGATGAAAGAGCACACTAAGCCGTCATTTTTCACACCTGCAGGTATTTTTAACACTTTTTGTTTCATTACGAGCCGTAATCATCAAAATGAAAGCTGGCTGATCCAAATTAATGGGACTTTACTAAATGCCAGAGAAAAGAGGATTTTATTCCTGAAGAACTGACACGTTCGTGCAAATCCTCTTCCAGACACTCCAGCGGTGCGGCGCAGATGTTTTGACACCACTTGAAACTGTTTTTTCATAAAC
This sequence comes from Poeciliopsis paucimaculata, assembly GCA_903067055.1. Lineage (NCBI taxonomy): Eukaryota > Metazoa > Chordata > Actinopteri > Cyprinodontiformes > Poeciliidae > Poeciliopsis > Poeciliopsis paucimaculata. Next base: position 3,329 of record CAEGAD010019338.1, read on the forward strand.
TTAGAGGGATTTTGTTTGGACATTTCAGCAAGCGATTAAAGTTTGTGTTTGCAGTGCAAAGTAAGTTTTTATTCATCCCATTTTTTTTTCACCTATTTGTTCCCTTTTCCGTTTTCTATCCAACACAGATGGAAATATCTCATCTGCCGTTCTAACAACACAATTAAACCCCGTCGAACCTTTTAATTATTGAAGCAACTCGTCATAAATAAGGCACCAAGGATGCGATCCCTGTTCTGAGTTGCTTCCAGGAAAATGATTTAGGATAAAATACTAAATGTTCACAACATTGCGCTGCCTTTGAATAAATCACATTAAAATGTCATACGCAGCAGCAGTTTGCTTTTTTTCTACCGATTTATAGGTTGTAAAATCCTCCGGGTGGATTCACTGCACTGCAGTAAGGAGCTTGTTGTTCATCGTCATACAGACGTATTCGAGCCTTTCCACGTTTTCTCATATTGCGATCGCAAACGTAAAAAAAAAAAAAAAAATGACACGCGTCATTTACCGTTAGACACTTCTGATCCGAAAAAGTTTACATGCAAAACACTTGTGTGGTGGAAAACAAAACACTCCACATCACCCCAAACAGATGATCAAGAGACGGATGCCACAACAAAACACGGCGTTCAGTCCCTCCAGGACGTTGTGAAGTTCGTTGGGGGGATTGTTGAAGCCTAAAATGGCTGACTTTGCGGCACCTTTTTCAAAAAGTTGAGACTTTTCTGACGGTTTACTTTTCCAATAAAAAAATGTTTTAAATCCCCGACAAGGCCTGGATTTTTAACTTGAGTGGCTTCTTGAAACAGCAAACATAATACAAATAAAACCATGTTCCGAGGAGTCGTCAAAGTGCAAAATAAGAACTCCACATTGGTCATTAAAGTCAACATGAACTGTTTACACAGTGGAAACAAATCCTGCAGAACTTCTCAAAATGTTTTGTTTTTTTCAAAAACAAACCAGCAAAAAGAAAAAAAAAAAAAGAAAGGCAACTGCTATCGTTTATCGTCACACACGCTGTCATCTTCCAGGTTCGGCTTTCAAGAAACGCATAGCGAAACAGGAAGTGAAATCAGAAGGCGGCCAAGCGGATTGGTCAAAATCCAGCCGAGTTGCAGTGATTGGTGAGAAAAGAAGGAAATATAAAACAAACAAACAAAACATTAAGGTGATTGGTCAGATTTGGTCCAAAGTTGCGATGACTGGTGAAAACTGCAAGTGAAAAATAAAAAAGAGAATAATAATACATCAAACTGACAATCCTTTCAAAGAGGGGGAAAAAAACATTACAGCATGGCAACAAAAACAAAGATGAACAAAGTTAAAGATAGGATTTACAAGAGTATTTTCCTAGACTGATCCTACAAACAGCCACGGTCAAAACGTGTGTTAGATTCTTGATTGTATCTGACATCTTTACTTTGACTTTGACATTCACAGAATGGCCGAGAATGTCTCGGCCATTCTGTGACGAGACATGAGGCCTGATGTCAACTTATGCTCCCCATCCAGTCAGACTGAACTTGAGCTATTTTATGAAGAATAATGAGGTGAAAGGTCAAACTCTGGACGCGCACAAATGGAAGAGTAAAAAGACTGGAAGCCGAAGGTTTAACGAAGCTGGGATCCTGCTGTCTCCACTCTGACAGACAGACCTCGATACGAGGCTGCGGCCTTTCGGGAAAAGACGACGACAGCGACAACTTCTCACTGCCTGCCCCTGGCCGAAGCAGCCTGGTGGACGAGATGAGAGCGTGAGCCGACTGAGCCGTGACACAAAGCGGCTGTCGATAGGTCGCAGAGGAGCGAGCGGCGTCTCTTTTAGTTACAGAGGCATTTCATCTGCTCATCCGGTCTGTTGAATAATGTCACAGCCACGCTGCTCCTAGAAGTGAACTGGTCTCGTCAAGAAGAAGAGGGAGTCCTCACTTTGAAAAAAAAAATTAAATAAGAGTAATAAAAAAAAAAAAAACACACACACCCAAATTCCCACATTAATTAAGGCTTTTTTTTTTCTTAAGTCAGACACGGGGAGGTCGTTTCGACCTCGACTAATAAGGTTTTGACTCTGATTTTAAGGCGGTAGATGGAGTTTAATTGCTTGAGTGAAAGGTTATTTAGAGCAATACCAAGCTCTGGCATCATCAACGATCTAATGCAATAAACACATCATGAGTTGAATTATTTACGTCGAGTTGGAGGATTCAGATGGTTTCAACGGGCAACGCTAAATTATAAGATCAGAGGACAAAATTGTTAACATGTTTGCAAAACTGTAAACAAGTTACAAAGCGGGTTACTTTGCTTTACCATGACAGAAATGGACATGAGCGAAACGAAAACTTTTTCTTAAATATTCACCTGATCTTTCACAGTGAACCTCTCGAGTATGTTGAGGAATATGATCAGAAGCACAACTTTGATCAAGAAGACAAAACCTGCCATTTTATTAGGCACAGCAAATTTGATACGCATGAGAAGCAAATCTCGGTGCAGCAGGTGAATAGATCACATCTGTTCATCATTTCACCGATTTCTCTTTTGTCTTCTAGTCTGCAGAAGCTTCTGTTGGCTATAGGTTTGAGCAGAAAGTTTACATGCACGAATAAATAAAAATAATAAACAAACAAACAAAGTTAATCCGAGAGCAGTTGTTTCCGGCACCTCAGCTGTGAATCTGTCTGGAGACATGAGGCATGCAGTAAAAACCGCAGGAGGTTAAAACAAGAAGACCATGTGGGAAGCGTTTTGGTAGCAAACTGCTGCAGCTGCTTCATAATGAAATCATTATTTAATTTGGCATTTTTGGTTCATGTGAATGTAAACCGCATCAAACTGGAGCAGTGGTAAGTATGATTTTCCAACAGGCTGACCATGATGCCTGCAGAATCCCCCACTCCCACCTATGAACCCGCGCAGCTGCACTGAGGAGTTTTCTGCCACCTCATAGCGGGATTCACGCCTTTATCTCTGCGCACGCCTCGGCTCGGTGCTGCAGACAAGCTGAGGAGGGCCTGCATGGGCATCCAGCGGGCAGGATGAGACAGCAGGGTCGCTGCGGCTGCAGGGTTAGCGCGCTCACGAATGACACAGCCTGCGCTGCAAGCAGGAGATTTAAACTTTAAACACACACACACACACACAGATCAAGGACAGAGCCCTTACCTCGGGATACAGTTCGGGGAGGATCCGTCTATCTCCCACGTTGCGAACAGGTTCATGGGCACCGGTCGGTTGAGAGCCCCGCTCCCGGGGAAGCTCAGCCGGCCGCTCCTCTCCGCCATGGCTGTCGGTACTAGCGGGTGGGACCGTCCTGACACCGAGCTGGTCGGTTGGTAAACAGCAGACCGGCGCGCGGGTCGTCTGTCTGTCTGCGTGTGTGTGTGTGTGTGTGCGTGTGTGTGTGTGTGTGTGTGTGTGGGTGTGTGTGTGTGTGTGTGTGTGTGTTTGTGGGTGTGTGTGTGTGTGTGTTTGTGGGTGAGGTGATAATGTGTGTGTTTCCGCGAAGAAACTGCCGTCACGCGCTCACGTAAATAACGCGTGTTCGTCGGACGCCGAGCTCATTTCTGAGTGGGAGCGGAGCCGGGCGGGTGGCCGTGGGTTCCTCTGTGGACCGAGCAGCTCGACCGCTGAGCTTGTTGTGCCCGGTCCGCACGCTGTCCCGGGGTATGACGGGTGGCTCGTGCGCAGCGGTAGTGGGAGAGGCTTAGCTCGAGACCGTCACTGCGATGCGTGAGGAGGAAAACCTGGTTTGCGCTGTCCCCCCACACTTCAAAATAAATCCCCCGAGGACTGTTAAAACCGAACATATTCCGCACAGAATTGCTCTGTGTGGAATGTGGATGACTAATAAAGTGGAGCTGACATTTAGAGGGATCTTTATCACCACACAGCCTGATAAATAACAGCGCTTGGATTTGGGCAATAGGGCTGCCTGCCCAGGGCGGCACAACTTAATGGGCGCCACAAAGTGGCAATAAAGATGCTAAACCTTGTCTTCTGCGACTCGAAAGGTTATTTATATGTTCAATTAGAGGAAATTGCTGTTTAATGCAATTCCTCTAATTTAATAGCATTAGACAGTTCAATTACTGTCTAATGCAGTAATTAGCACAAAGATAGTGCTGTAGAGAGCAGCACAAGGGTCTCTGTGACACCAAACCAGCAGGGGAATTGCCTAATGGTGTGTTTACACCAATTGCGTTTCGAGCGTCAGGTGCAACTGGCATTCAAAGTCTATGTGGAGTCGCATCGACGACCGCCGTGGAGCTTTTCCAGCGTCATGTCGCCTTTATCGCTGCGCACACCTCGCCTCTGCACATGCGGCATGTCTTGAACCGTTTGGGCCGTTTTGGACGTTTGACGTATCAAAAGCGTCCCACGTGTCCCACGAAAACCAACGGCAAGAGCTGACGCGCCTCCCTATAGGCTTTGAATGTAAACCAGATGTGCGAAATGCCAGGTGTAGAGCAAAATGTCCAGCATCTGCATTCGAGGTGCACGCGCGACAAACTGGAAGCGTCGGACACCTTATTGACACATGCGTCAGTGTAACTGCATGGTCAGCAATAAAATGTCTGTTCAGTCTCCATGGTAACTAACTGTTATAGCTGTGTGAAGAAGTAGGATTAGGTTCAACTTGAGATCAAGTTGGAAAATCTGTCATGATCTCCTAATTGTTTAGTGAACAGCCTAACTAATATTAGCGACATAAGCTGATAAAACTGTAATTGTTCACAGTTAGGTGTATCATACCATAAAGTGCTTTTTACAACAACATCCACTGTGTTTTATACATGTGATGTAACAGCCGTATTGGAAAAAGGTCGGGGTTGTAGTGAGATCTCAAGCATTCGCACTCAAAATCCCAACATAAAATGGCTTCCTGGTCAGAAGTAAAAATGTCAGAAACAGGCGAGATTAATATTTAACCAAACAGGCCCACAATATGCCTATAGATAGCTAAAGAAAGCCAGTGTCAAACATTTGTTCATGCCAGAAGCACTGCTCCAAGTAAGCAGAGCACTAAACACCCGACATATACTTGTCCATAGGGATATGCAGTGCTGGCTGGTGGTAAAAGCTCTCTGGATCAGAGGACAGGGTGGAATTACAAGGAGTGATTCTGCAGAAAAATGTTCGTCCAGTACACCTTATTACTTTCTACTATATCCCCCGCCCCCAATTTGACTATCATATACGATAAAAGAGAAGTGCCAGTCCCATTTGTCCCAACAGTGAAGTGGTGAATAGTAACCTCTATATTGCAGTTTGTTGATCCATCTGATTTTCACCTGCCATATACAGTCATGTTAAACTGCATATTATGAATAGCTGCATCTACTGAATATCTACTGTGGATCATAGATTACTTCCCTCTACACTAAAGCTGGAAAACAAACACTAGAGATACAATTAAAATGTGTAAGCAAACCACTTTTTAAAGCAGTTATTTTGTTTACGCCGTTCATGATTTAAAGCAACCGTTTTGCAGAGTTAAAACTACTGTCCTGGAAGAAGAGTTTTAACTTTTATTTCTTTAATATGTTTTTTTTCTCTATTTACTTGGATCAGTTTTCATCAACCAAATCTCTTCGTTTCAAAAACATTTCCTGCCTCAAATGACTGTGATGGTGTAAACAGAACAGCTCATTTGGAAAGCCATCAAAGCTGCTCACTCATTAACGCAAGCGAGTGCTGCCACCCTGTGGTGATCACGATCTTTGCAGTGAAAAAAACAAACTAAAAAGTAGTAATTTTTTACCTTAAGATATTTTATTTTCGATCGTATATGTTCAGCTCTAACTACCTTTCAGGTTCTCATACATGGATATAATCTCCTCAAGGATTACTATGTCTGGTCGGATTAGCTGTTACTATATTAATCCACAGGTTATTGTCGTGGCTTGTCAACAATGGCCATTTAATGTGCAACAATGAAGGACAAGAAGAAATTTATGCAAGATCTCACAAGAGGAGGATATTTAGTTTTATTCTTAGTTTTGGAACATTTGAGGAGTTTTGGTGCGTCTTTCCAATACAAGTCAGAACATTTTGTTCCCACATTTACAAATGCCTTTTTGAACTAAATTTTCTTTCATTAGATCATTGGCCGGCAGTGTTGGCATTTACTTGCCCATTCTGGTTACTTCTTAGGTTAACCCACTGAAACCGGACCCATCTGAGCTTCCCTTCAAAACAAATCCCTCAGACAAATCTGTCTGTTCCCTCAGACAAATCTGAGACTTGTCTCAGATTTGCAATAAGAAAACACAAATATCTCCTGAAAAAAGAAAATACTTTTGTATTACCTGAGGTTGTTTTCTGAAACATTCAAGTCTTTGAATCAGTCCCAGCCAAAGTCATTTAATATTAATATAATCTTCAGTAAGATTTTGTTTTTTTTGAATTGGGATAGATTTTTCAGTAAAAACGTGACAATATGTAGCCGAAGACTTTTTTTTTATTACACTGAAGTTTAATATTTTTATAACAAAGCAAAAAGAAAATGAACTTAAGTTTACATTTGTACTCCACAGTAAGTGTAGGACAGAGGGATTGATACATTTCACAGTTAATGAAAGACTTGAGTTGAAAATGGAAACATTGTGTGCATTTTTTTTAACACACGTAGTAAACAAAGAAAAAAAAATTACAATATATAGATTCATCAGCATCTAAATATGCAACATTTACAAGCAAACTTGTGTCAGACTCCCGATTCCCAGAAGAAAACATAAAGACATCAGTGAAAACACTGACTAAAAGTAAGACGCTTTGGAAAACTAAATTCCAGATGGCCACACTTTGAGAAACAAGAAAAATCTAAATCCCCAGCTGAACTGCTCTCATGTCCAAATATCAAATGACTGAATTTCAAACACAGATAGATGCCTCATCAGAAGAATGATCGACGTTTAAGACCAAATCTATACCTCCATCTCCTCAACAGTTTAAGGGAATCGATGGTATTCCCACAAAGATTGGGAAATAAAGTAAATCCTGTGAAGGACAGTAAGCAGATAATGGTATCGCCACTCATATGAAGGGGACAGAAGAATCAATTATTTAAATTTTGTTTGCAATAATTTCACTCAAGTGGAAGAAAATTCTAAACTAAAAAGCACTCAAAAAAAAAAAAAAGAGCTAAATTTATACCATTTTTTTTTTTTGCCTTCAAAAAGATCCCACTTAAAGGTTCTTCTCTCCCCTTCGGTAAAAACAAACACACAAGCCGCCAGGCGAGGCTCGCTAGGAAAACTACTGTGAATCCATCCTACGACTTGCAGCTGCAGCCATCTTAGTGTTTGCTGTCTGCTGAGGCGGAGCGGGATCGCGAGCGAGATCGGGAGCGGGATCTGGAGCGAGCCTTGCCGTTTTGAGCGGGAGCGGGAGAGCGCGACTTGGAGTGAGATTTGGAGCGGGATTTGGAGCGGGATTTGGAGCGGGATTTTGAACGAGATTTAGAGCGAGATTTGGACTTGGACGGGGAATTAGCTGCAGGCTTGCTCCCTCCTGACATCTTCTTCTCTGGGGTGCGGCTGGGAGATCTGGAGCGGCTCCTGGAGCGGCTGCGGCTGCGGCTCCTGGAACGACTCCTGGAGCGGCTCCTGGATCTGCTCCTGGAGCGGCTTCTGGAGCGAGAGTAGCTGCGAGAACGGCTCCTGTTGGTGGAACAGAAACGACAACGTTCATGTAACGACGGGCACATTTTCACCAGAGAATTTTAAAAAAACAGACAACATAAAATGTCTCACCTCCTACTGTCCTCAAACATCTTCAACTTGCGTCCATTCAGCTCTGTTCCATCGAGTTTGGAGATGGCGTTCTTCATATCGTAACGCGATGCAAACTCAACCACCCTGCATTCAAACCGATAGTGAGTCATTCATCCATGAGACACAATAATAAAAACAACAACAAAACGTGAAACAACTTAACTCACCCTTCATTTTTAGTGGGTCTGTGTGCGTCCACAAAGGTAACTTCACCTGCCTTTCTCATCAGGTCTTTAAGGTCCTATTTCAAGAGTACAACACTGAATAAGTAAGGGGATTAGACACGAAGCGTCACAGAGAGCCTTCTCGAACCTGGAACTTAAGAAATTACCAAAAAATAAAAATATCAAACAGAAACATGAGTAACCCATTTCTAGCACAATTGTATCAGATCCTATTCTAGAGGGCGTGTAAACAAGAGAGCCATAAAAATGATCTGAGGACAGGTTTTGCCCTTTTCTGCTACAGAAACTAAAATTTATTGATTTCAAACTTATTAATTTAAAGACCACATTAAACCTTATGGTAAAACACTTCACAGAAAACAGGCAAAACTTTTGAGGAATTTGATGCCAATACTCGACTTTTATAAGTCAAATTTGAGTAGAAATTTGTGGGATAAACAGATTGTGTGTTGAATTTATGATAAAACTGACTATTTTCTTTTCTTTTTATAAAAGTTGGGACTTTTTTTTTTTTTACATTTACCAAAAGACTTTAAAAAAGGGGGTCAACTGTTTACAAGATTCCCTTTTGAGACTAAATCTCCACCCTTCTACCACCCGCTATTAAAAAGAATAATAATAATAAAAAACCCAATCACATGAGTTTTATGCTACTTACCGCTCCAAACCAAGGTAGATAATAGCATAGAGCCACTTGTCCAAATAGCAAATGGGAACCAATGCAGTGTTAAGCCCTTGAGAAACGCCCTCGAGAAATGCTCTCAGCCTTGCATCAGCATCCGGCCTCCTCAAGTAAGGAACCACCAGAGAGAAAGTAGGGGGGTGTGATGTGTGCCCGACTCAACACCCCCCCAGCTCCACCAGCCACAGAAAGAGCCCCAACAGAGACTGTGGGAGGCCGTGGATTTGAGGGGGGCGTGGGGGTTCCTGCAGCCGGGAACGCCAGCCCACAGAACCTCCAGACTGTGGCTACGGCCCTCCTAAGGCTACCGTATCCTGCGCTAGACCACTTTCACCGCTACGGGGGACCAGCCAAGACTTTAGACCGGCAGCAACTGCGTGTAAGGAAAGGCACCAGATGGACACTATTCAGAAAAAAAACAACCAGCAGAGGGCGCTACATACTTCTGACCCCCCAAGTGGAGGATGTCTATTTACCTCTGATTTACAAAACAGGAAACCATACCAGAGGAGCTGCTTATTAAAAATGAAATATGTTTTTTTTTCTCTTTCTTTTTTTAGTAAAATACTACACAGCAGTAATATGATTTTTGGAGTAAATGATACACTAAAATGAAAAAAAAAAAAAAAAAAAAGAAAAACATTTGCCAATTTAACAAATGTGTAGATTTTTAACAGAATACTTATATAATAGCCAAACAAGATGTCATGGTAAATTGAGGTTAATGTAATTATGTGATCTCATACCTGCCAGCTGACCCGGGACGAGAGGTTCTCCACAATTAGCCTGTGATCAGTTCGCATTGGAGGGCCATACCTGCAGAGAAATGTTTCATACTGGATTTAACACTAAAAACGCACACACAGAAGTTCAACAACAGCAGCCTTCTTGGTTTTCAGCACAATTTTCTGTTCAATTCATTCCTTTCTTGCTCACTTTTGTGTGTGTGTGTGTGTGTGTTTTTTGTCTAAGAATTGTGTCAATATTTGCATTGGTGTCAGATGTGGAAAAACAGGCCGTCGTTTACAATTTATTCCAGTCCATACAGCCAAAAGGCTGGAAAATATACATTTGCTCTTTTACAGTACTGCAGTTAATTATTATTTTAGGAATTGATTAATCGGTTAACAAAATTCACACATTCCGCGGATTTATCATTTAAATTCTCAAGCATTTTTTATACAACATTTTTTTTAAAATACTTAAAAAGATGCACATTAACAATTCAATTCCTTTCTTATTTAGAAAATAAACATTTTTATTTAAATAAGAAAATAAACATTTTGTTCCCTAAAATGCAATAACAGAGTTTCTTTAATGAATCATACACACAATAACTACGGTTAACAATTAATTGATAACCAAATCAGTTATGACTAATATTTCAATAATCAATTCGTCACAATTAATCGTGTCAGCCAAACACAATTGACTTATTTTTAAGAGGCCAAATCATATGGTCTGGTGTGAAATGGTGGTTTTACTGAGATAGAAAACATTCATCTTTAACTTTTATGAAACAAAATGGCGACCTGAGTCTCATCTACCTAGCTCTGGTATTGCGGGATTGGCGATAGCCGCCGCCACCGCCGCCGCCGCCGCCACCACCGCCGCCGCCGCCGCCAAAACGTCCCATTCCCGGGGCGCCGCCTCCTCTGCCTCTCCTGGAGCGGGCGTGCTCAATGGTGACCCTGAGGAAGAAAATGTAAACAACGGATTAAAGTGGAAGGTCACGCAAACATATAAAAGAAGAAAAACCTGCTGACTCATGGAGCAGATAACTTTTAACTGCTTGGCAGCTACTCAGATGACCCTGTGCTCGTAAACAACACCCAACAGGTGACAAAACAGGGAAATCCCGGTCCAAGAAAACCGTTTACCTTTCACTGCACAGTTCTTTCCCGTTCAGCTCGTACACGGCGTCGTCGGCGTCTCTGTGGTCATCAAATTCCTGACAAGAACGGGAGAGCGTTATTTCCCTTAAGCTCAGAGTAAACCAAATCAAAATGTACCAAAAGGACTTGCCACACTCACCACAAATCCAAATCCGTTTTTCAAGTTGATCTCTCTTATGTGTCCATATCCCTTGAAAAACTTCTCCACATCCCTCTCTCTCGCATGTGTGCTCAAGTGCCCGATGAATACGCGACTGCTACTCATGTTGCTCCTTGCTGCAAAGAGATAAAGAAATTTTCAAACAATGGAGAACGTCGAGAAAATACAATTTTTACCTGTGGAAAATATAACAAGAACATCTTGTTATTGTTGTCTTACACCGACTGTCCTTACCGTTTGTCCCTTCTCCAGGAACATAAATTAATCATTATCTTGGTGAGAAAGCCTCCACATAAACAAGTTATTTCCTCCTTTGACTCTCCTCTCACACAGCTTAGAAGTTAAGGGAGTAGCACACATCCCTCTTCATGTGGTATTGTTGTTTTAAAATTCCAAAGACAAACAATAAAGCCAAAACTACAACTGGATTACTCCAAATCAAAATTGTGCTTTGATCCACCTGTGGTTAATTTGATCGTCCCAATTATTTTATGCATATTTATTAGTTAAACAGTACACAAAAAAAAAGTACTCACTAAGAAGTAAAACTTTCCTTCACGGTATTTCACTCACATAAATATTGTAATATTTACATATCGTTGATGTTTAATTTCCCTCGGGGATCAATAAAGTATGTTTGAGTTTAATTTTAAAGTAAAACAACATAACTACGTTCTGAAGAATTATTTTTTTCAACTTTGATCAGGGTTACTTAAAGCTTCCGAGTCAAACACGATGAAAACTGTTCAAGGAGTTCTCATGTCGATCAAAACCGTTTCACTTCTGACCCGACTAACCGGTCTAAAAAAAAATAAAATGCGACATTTACTGCAAGTCGAAACGTAAATAAAGCAGCGCAGATACAAACGTTAATTTGTTGGTTCCTCTAAAACAAAAGTAAGATAAAAGTGCAAACGATTTTTGCCCATTTATGGTAAAGGAACGCACAGAAGGATTTGGGGCCTGCATCAGCCGTCAGACCTTCCCATACAAACACTGCGAAAAACCCTGTTGTTACTGCGCAATGCGTTAATAAATTCACTGTCGCCTAAAAAAACTAAACAGGTAAAAAATTAATTGAGTACAGTATGCTTCAAAGCTTCCGGGTTTTAGAACTAATTTATTTGAGGTTTTCTAGCAAAAAAATTGCTCTTCGTCTTCTTTTTGTTTTAACTCGCCTCGAGGTCGCTTTCAGTTAGCCGAGGAGAGCTAACGTTAGATACGAAAACAGTCGCTGCTGACGGAAATAACGTTACAGCAATCTCGTTAAACACACGAAAATATGTTGAAATCCGTTAACGTGATATTTCAGGCATGCTTACCTATTTTTCTTGCCGAGGAAAATTGAAGCGTTGCTCACGTTGCACGTTGTGAACCGAATGTAGGTCACCCAGAAAAACTGGAACAAAATGGCGAATGAGTCCGCAGAGGAGGAAAGACCACGGGTTGCCTTTGGGTTGCCAGGTATCTGGTAAATGCACTTTCGAGCACCTCTGGTTGAGAACATTTGCACTGTAGTTTACCGTTGTAACATAGTCGGCGGTGGTATTTTATAAAGAACAGAAAAACAGATAAACCAAAAAAAATCCCAACAAACAAGAATGTTATGTGGATGCCAGAAATAAAATAAATAACCCCAACTAAGCTTTCTGATTAAAGAGGGATGTAACTACTACTTGGCAACTCATCTGGGCGTATTCTGTGTAACATGTTGTTCTTGTCCTGGATTATAAATATATAGATAAACATAAATTAATAAATTAATCTTATATATAGCTATACGCCGCATTTTGATAGTAAATAGAATATAATAACATAATAAGAAACTATATTACAAGAAAGCTATTATTACTGGACATAAAATAAGACTAATTTACATCCATTTCTTTATTAATAATAATCTGAAACGCAAACAAACAAATAGGCTTCTTTTTTTTTTAAACAGCGTGGTGGCCAAAAATATATTAGATTACACAATGGGTTATGTAAGGAGAGAAAAAAAAAACCTAACAAATAAAATTTTCTCAACATAAATACAGAAACATGATTCTTAAAGAACAACTCCATTATTATTTATATAGTGTGATCTAAAATAAATATCTGTAATGACCTAATGTTTTTTTGAATTGAGATGCTCCAAACATACAACGGTCAGCCATGAAAGAAGGTTGCACATTAGATGTGTCAACACATTTAGTTAAAATCCACTACTTGAATTAACATATCTGCTAATGCAATGTTTACAGTGTTTTATCAGACAAAAATAAAGACAAGATCTATTTGCAGTCAATCTCTTTATTCTAGAATTATCATCATTTGGGGGGATTTATGGAGTTAGGAGAAGGAAATACAATTTTTTCGACAGACACAATCAAATAAAAATAGTAATAATAATAAAACAAATCTCCAACACCTCTCTGGCCTGCTGTGTCGAAAGAGATTTCCAGGATTTACCACTGAACCACTGTACAGTTTCACAAAATCCCAAAAGAAAAAAAAAAAAAAAAAAACAATATTGAAGGTTGCAACACAATAAACTGGCGGAGGGGGGCAAAAAAAATAAGACAAAAGCCTGTCAGTGAATGAGGATACAGCTTACTCAGCAGCACGAAGAAGTTAAACGATTGATCTGCACTTTTAAGCCCACTCCCTGTGGAATCCAGCCAGTCGTACCAGAAGCCATGTGATTTCCTTCCTGAGAGAAGAACGGCTGTTAAAGAAGCTCTACCAGGAAAAGTGATTCAAATCGTGCAAACTTATGCCAACGAGGTCAAAACCAACGCAAGCCGGATTCACTGCAGAACCACCGCAGTCGTTTATGTTCGTCTGCTGTCGACACGTGACGATTTATCCTCTTCGCAGACATCTGTCATTGCGACAGAGAGATAAACTTTACGGAAAATTTCCTTGAACACACGAGATTGCGGTCGTGGCGACGAGGGGTCGATGCAGACACAGGGACGAGTAGGGGCCAACACAGAAATCATATTGAATTAAGACATGTCATTCCAAGTGATAAAAATGAATCGTATTGAACATGCTCCTTTTAAATTGGGTGTGATATTTCAAAAAGCTTGGGGAGAGGAAGAGTACACGCAAGAAGCAAAATTGTGAAAAATGTGTAAAATGAAAATCAGGTAGATAGATATATAAATAAATAAATAAACATTCCCGGCCAGTGTACAGTTTTCCAGGAGGAGACGCTTGATGTTATTATCCAGAGAACAAAATATGTTTAAAAGATTTGGGGAAATATGGAAATACAAAGACTAAGGTGTGAAAACCTTAATTAGTCCTCAGACTGTAAACCAGAAATCTTTTATTCTGACAATTCTTTGGGTCTGACCTTACATGCTGCATCTTCTTCCATGGTGAAGAAAAGTTCCTAGGAGCTTTTCTCAGTTTTCACATTTTAACTACAAACGCCAATGAATTTCACTGGGATTTAACACCGACAGACCAGTAAAACTACACCACAGTAGTGAAACGAATGGAAGTCGTGGCATTTTAAAAAAAGAAATTTCACAAATAAAAATCTAAAAAGAGTAGCATTCATTTGTGTTCAGCCCCTTTTGTGCCAGTAAGCGTGAATAAAATCCAGTAAATCTGTATGCTAAAGGAGAATAGGTAAAGAGTTCCAGCTATATTTGTAACAAAAGGTTGTATCAAATGCATGGCATACTTTTAAAATAGTTTTTGTACAAAGCTACAAAAAACATTTGCTTTAGTATTTTCCTCTCACTTCACAACCATTCACTACGTTGTTTTGATCTATCCTGTGAAATCCCATTAAAATTCATTGAAGATTAACATGACAAAAATATGGAAAACCTTAAGTGGTAAGAATACTTTTGCAAGGCACCGTTCCTTTAAGACTGTTTTTGGTGCACATTTTGGGAGTCGGCACACATAACAACATGATTACCTTCCACTTTGCTGACGTCACGACTTATATAATCAGTACATACTCCAAACTACACACAACATTTAATGCACTTCCCAAACGTTTGCTGTGAAAATGCTAATTGGTTTAACATGCGTTTCAGTTCGTCGCCATTTCCTTTGCTGTAAGCCTCCGGGCTCGTTCTGCTCTTGGTTGAATTTTTCACGTCATCTCACCTTTTGAGTGACAGAGTTGTAAAGCAGGCAGAGGTGTCCCAGGCTATCAAAATCTTCTTTCCAGCACCTCTAACATGTGGCTTGCATAATCATCACCAAAAAAACAACAACAAAAAAAAACCCCAAATCAAATGGCAAAACAATGCATCTTTTTTTGTTTTTTGTTTTTTTAGTCGATTATTATGTGTTTATATCCAGAGACATTCCAGGAACGTCTCTTTCTGGTGCTAAAGCGAGAAACAGTTCGGCACGTAATCTCTCAAAACCAATCCAGATTTGTCGTTTTTGTGTTTTGCCACCGGCACAATAAACAGTTTAAGATGTCAATACAGCGGGGCTGAGCCGTGACCTATGAAGGGGCCGATCTTAATGCTAAGCCGAACTCACAGTAACTGCACACACAACATGTTGGACTCTTGATGGAAGGGAAAGGACAGATTTCTGCTCCTCTTTATTGCAGCACCTCTGTCTCTGTGGTTCTAATGATGAAAAAGGTGGATGGGGGAGGGGTTCAGCTGATTCTGACTGGAAAAAATATTAACAGTACAAAGATCACTTGGATATAAAAGAGTAGTCAGAAAAAATGTGCTAGGTCACAGAGTCGGTAACTGAGAGAACAGCGGCTAGAACCTTTTCTCTGAGACGGTCAGATTCAGTGACCGAGCTGCCTGAGGCTCGCTGAACAGCAGCTGTTTCAACTAAAAGCGTTCACTCTTGATTGTGTGCAACCTTTAAGAGACTGGTTACTCGC
The DNA here is from genome assembly GCA_903067055.1 of Poeciliopsis paucimaculata. Lineage (NCBI taxonomy): Eukaryota > Metazoa > Chordata > Actinopteri > Cyprinodontiformes > Poeciliidae > Poeciliopsis > Poeciliopsis paucimaculata. The sequence goes on from CAEGAD010019338.1 coordinate 18,905, forward strand.
CTAATGGCTTATTCACGCTGCAATTCCCAGTAAAGAGATTTTCTTCTACAAAAAGATCATGAGAAGGTTTACATGACGACTCGACGGCGGTAAAAAGTATTTGCCAGCTCACAGATTTCTTCTGTTTACTTTAGCAATTTCCAGTACACATCCAATGCATTCCAATCAAAAAGGCTATTTAAACCAAACGGGTCTATTGAGAAAATGCACTCGCCCTCCACTCTTTGGTGGCAACATCTTCCGCCAAGCATTGGCAGCAACCGCTAAGAGACCTTTATGTCTTTGTAGATTAGTTTTGACCCTCTCTTCTTTGCAGGATTGTTTCCAGTCAGTCAGCACCACTAGGAGATTTTCTAGGTATCTCAAAGTAAATCAATAAGACGTGGCTAATCAATATAAAAATCATTACTTTTGGTGTTTTTAGCCATTCAGGTAGAGGACTTGCTGGTGTTTCCTTAGATACGCAGGCAAGCTTTGTTTGTTCTAAAGAGAACAATATGAACGTAGTGTTTCTAGGTCTTAACCTCACTAAACTGTAAAGTCTCTTAAATTTGGATGAACTGCAGTTGGACAGTTTGGATCCAATGGTTCAGTCCTGCCGAACAACCCAAGAGTGCTTGCTTGAGGCCACCAACTCTTGCCCAGAGTTCGTGGCCAAGTCCTACTGGTGTCTCGTCAATAGTTAACAGGGGCTTGCTTTTTGTTTTTTTGTTTGCCAAGTCTCTTTCTTGTTGTTAATTTATGAACCGAGACCATAACTGAGGTTTGCAATGCCAAAATTGAAGCTTTTGAGTTATTTTTTTCAGCTCTTGCATGAGTCGTTGATGCATTCTTGGAGTAATTTTGGGTTAGGTGGACGACCTTGGGAAGATTTTCTATCGTTCCAAGTTTTCTCCACTTGTGGTTAATGGCACTCATTGTGCTTCTCTGAAGTGCAAATTTCTTGAATTTCTTTAAATTTGGGAATACTCAGTTGGTTTCTGTGAACTTTCAGTCTACTTCGAGTTGTCAGACAGTGCATGTCTGGCAATACTGAGAATGTAACTACAGAAACTAAAGAGGACATTGCTATTTTCATCTATTGTCAGGTTGGTTTGGGTAACTTTTGTCACTTCAGAAAAGGAATTATCTAAAAAAAGATTATTTTTTTTTTAGCTACTTGGGTTATCTTTCACTGATATAAAAATCTAAAACAAAAGAAATCTGTAAGAGGTCAAGTACAGCATCGCTCCATTGCATCTCCGGTTAGTTGTCTAATTTATGACATTGTCTCAACATGCAACATTTTCTCTCTTTAAGAAAATATCAACCCTAAACTCCCACCCAAAACTGACCTGTTCATCCTCTGAAATGGCCGCAGAATAGTTACGCCTTAAGAAACCGGAACCAGCGATATCATCTGAAGGCCACATAGAGGTTATTAAACGAGGACTTGCCGAACTTGCGGAGACTAGCAGTTTCCTGGTACTGTTACTATCTAGAAAGTTTTTTTTTTTTTTCTACAAAAGCAGCTTTGTAGGCAGGGCAGGGAACAAGGCTGACAAAGGTTTTTTTTTTAAATTTTTGTGGAAAAGACTAAGAATGTTACACTACAAACTTCGGATCTACATGTGTGTACGGTTGGAGTCAGAGCCGACCCTTCGAGGTCTCAGAGTTTTCTTCCAGTCTTTTCGTCAAGGAGTCTCCAGGTTCGAAGAGTCCGTCAACAGTTCCCACACCAAAGAGCAAGCTCACGCTTCCAGTCTCTTTTCATTCAGAGGCCAAACAGTATGAGGTCAGTTGGTTGTTCAAAGCCTACTGAAGCCGCCGGCAACAACGGCGAGGGTCCAGAGGTCAGCGGGCGGGCGAGCCGGTCGGGTCACACCCGGGTGTGGCGACAGCTGTGGGAGGAGCCCGAGCCGGCGGCAGCCGCGCCGGACGGCGACGTGGGGTCCTCGTCGCTCGAGTCATTCTGCTCCTCCTTGTGGAGGCCGAGGCTGATGTGGCTCTGCAGAGCGGCCGGGGTCAGCCACTCTTTGGGTAGGCAGCTCTGAAGGAAGAGGATGCAGGAGCTGAAGTAAGCCAGTCTGTTGACCCAGCGGGGGATTTCTCTTCCACACAGCAACTGAATCAGAGGGTAAAAAAAACAAAACAACAAAAACACACACACACAATGGTGAGCGCAGCGTGTAACCACAAAAGAAGTCTTGGGTTATAGATTTCTGTAAACTGCTAAATAAGTTTACAGATTAAGTATTCCAGATTTTTTTTTCTTATAGATTTGTTGACTTTTTGCTTTTTTTTTTTTTTTGTTGACTTTTTGCTTTTTTTTTTTTTTTTTGTCAGACTTAGATTATTAAGACGATTAAACTAATTTTAACATGATCTGTGAGATGAGAAAAAAAGAAGAAGTCTATTATAGGAAAAGTAATTTGTTAAAACCCTGCAGATATTCTGGTTTCAACTATCACTTTATTATCACGATTTGAACAAAAGTTAATAAAATACCCAAAGTCACCAAAATCCTGCGTCAATGCTACTTGCTGATTGACATTTGCTGCTTTTGTTTATATTTGCGTATATTTATGAAAACAACTTTCAAATCTGCTTATGGAAAGCTTTTTAAAAAAAAAAAAAGTATTCTATTGCCTAACGCTACTATTGCAGTCTGAAAAAATGCACCACTCCGGATCAAAAACAACCAATCAGAGCCAAGAGGAGGGTCTAAGCGCTGACAATCCTGCACATGTACTCGCTGCTAAATGTGCTAATGGCGGAGAAACAACTTACGGTTACAGGAAACCCCCGCAACCGTTCATTGTTGCCCATGCTAACTACACTGTAAAAAAAAAGGTTGCTGTAGAATTTACACTGACTTACTGGCAGCAGGGTTGCCAGTAAGTCAGTGTGATTTTTACGGTAAAGAAAATTACAGTAACTTTCCATCTAACTGCCCTGTATCAACTCCATTCGTCTCCCTCATCAACTCTGACCAGTTCTGTTGTTTCACAGAATGATGCAAACGCCACCACTCACTAGTGGGACGGTGTGTTCAGGGGCCAGAAGAGGAGCGGACATAAATTACACAACTACTGGTTTTTAAAACTGCCCCCAAATTTTTCCGCAAGCTAAACTAACGTATAGCCCTCCAACGATGAAACCCGGACAGGTTCCCGCATTGCACATTCAACAAGTTAAGAGTTCCTATGGTGACAGGATGAGGCTCAATACAGCGCAGAGGCCTGGCTGTCATTACAGAAGCTCCAGAGATGAAAGGCTCTGTCTGGGAGCCACCCAGCGCAGCGTGAAGAAGGAAGAAAAGGAGGAGGAGGAGGAGGAGGAGGAGGACTCCATCCATCCATCCACTAGGATGGATGGATGTATTGGGGCAGGGAGGGGTGCTGGTGCCTATCTCCAGCTGTAAACGGGAAGAGGTGGGGTACACCCTGGACAGGTCGCCAGTCCATCGCAGGGCAACACAAAGGGCTTCGTCACATGAAAACACACAAGTACAGAATCTGTGTGGACCACCGTGACGGTGCATGGAGGCAGGAATCCTGTAATGTCTTTCAAAGAGAGACGGACTGAACTCTGTTCTGTAGATCTGTGGAGTTTTGTTAGCGCTTACAGTGACGTTTGTCTCCACGGAGTCACTTTAACTGTGAAATAATGAGCTTAGGGCGGAAATGATTAATTACGATTGATCGATTATTGAAGAAACTGTCAACTGATTTAGCAATTGATTAGTCGTCAGCTGGAGTACAGAAACTCAGACACGACGTCATTTGCTGAAAAAAAAAAAACATATTCACAGGGTAATTAAGCTAAAACTGTACAAAAATATATACATTTTGCATTTGACATAAAAAATATGTCTGAAAATAGATTTTAGCCAAAATTCCTCAAGTTGCACAGTTTTAGCCTCACCCGGTTCAGATTACTCCCTTACTGCATTTTAGGAAATAAAATGTTTACTTTCTTATTTGAAAATAAACAAATTTTATTTATTTGCATTTTTAAGTTTATTTCTAATATAGTGTGAAAAAGGAAGACATGGTCAAATAAAAAAATCTGTGGGGGGTGCCATGTTTTTTGTTGTTGTTTGTTTGTTTTTTTGTCTCATTAATCAAGTTACTGTCAGAATAATCAATTAATCAATTACCAAAAATAATCGTGAGTTGCAGCCCTAACAACTAACGATCTTTCTTTGCACAAGAACCACAAACTTGTTCTGTTTTGTGTTGTGCATTTTGCTTCTATTTTTGAAGAGACAAAGGCTGATAAAATGGTTAGCTTCTCTTTATTTGTTGCTTCTTTTCTAAAAAAAAAAGAAAAGAAAAGAAAAAAAAATCAAACAGAGCCACTAGTTCAGAAGAACACATAGGATAATTAAAATAATGAAATACCTTTTGTTCATTTCTTTGCTTCACTTTTAAGATTACAGGCACTGTTTCCTTTCATTTTAAAAGTGATTATTTATTCCAAACTTTTTTTTTTTTCCAAGTTTGAGCCTTTGTGTGCAGAGAGAATGCAGAACACAAAACATACAGTCCATGGTATTTTGATGCTGTCTCTCCTGTGTTGAGTCGCAGCACTTTGGGAGGAAGCGTTACATCAGACTGACCTCAGACAGCGAGGAGGAGAAGTGGTTGCAGTTTTTGTGCATGAGGTGGTAGGCGTTCCCTTTGAACTCTTTGCCGAGCTCCTCCATGATTTTATCTATGTCCTCCTCTGTGAAGTCCGTGGTGCCCAAAACAATGGCCTCCCTGTTGGAAGCAGACAAACAGTGTGGGGTCAGAGCGCCCCGGCGCACTCCGACCTGCTGAAATAAGGACGCGTGCTCACTTGAATTTGAAGGTCTCTCCCAGCTCCGTGGCGTTGCCGGGGTTGATTTCAAAGATGCCGCTGAAAGGGTAGGGGTGACCGCCGTACGCAAACTCTGCAGGGCAGAGGAAGAAGATGCAAAATACAGATTAGATGTTCCCCCCAAAGAAGAAGGAGAAGAAGAAAAAGACCTCTGCTTCTGTAATTACAGATAAGAGAGCGATTAATCGTGGATGTTGTAATTAAATAATTTGCGCTGGCTTGAATGCAGGGCTCCATTCCCTATCATTAGAGCACAGAGAGTAGAGAGCAACAGCAAACTACAGAGCTTATGTTATATCTTCACTGTCACCAGGGGTGTTTTTACCAGGATGTGGGGCCCTGGGCTGCACCCAGCTTTGGTGTCCGATCCACTAAGGAAGAATTCTTTCCCTAATGTAAATTAAAGTACGTTAATAGGTAGTCCTACTAGAATACGTCAGTAAGTATGAACTGATGCTTACTAGCTTATAAATCCATATTAGTCCCAAATAAATCGACGATAACTTTGTACTTTTCAAATACTTGAATATGGATATATTAATGAAAAAAAGGTAATACAACACACATGATTTGGGCCTATAAAGTACAATGTTTGAAAAAGGAAGCATTCATTAAATAAATAAAATAAAAATGAGTAAATGAAATAAAATAAAAGCCTTTGCCTCTCCCCAAAAAAATAGCGCCCTGGGCTACTGTGAACCCTTTGTAAAGTCAGGCCCCAGACTGATACCATGTTTCTCTGTGCACAGAGCCAATGTGTCCAGTTCCAAGGGCATACTGGATTTCCAGAGATCAAGTTTCACCAGGGATCCTGCCCCTCTATTTCAGTCCACACACACACATGCACACACACGAAAACACACACACATAAACACACAGTGAGTCAGTGGTGACTCAACCAAGAGAAACGGGGTCAGGCTATTCGGAGCACAATTCCATATTCCATTTTTTTTCCCTCCAAAACTTCATCTGCCTTCCACAAATCTCACTATACGGCCGTCACCGAGCGCAGCTACGTGTCGCCCCAGGGCCACCCTCGACCCCGGAATGCGTAACGGGATTTCACAGACATCAAGACGGTCCTTGTCTTACCTCTGCCATAAATCTCGATGCCTGAGTGGAAGACTCCAATGCCCAGATTGGAGGTGTATTCGTTTATCCAGTACTGCGGAGAAAACGGGGAGAGAAAGACGGAGTGAGGGAGCAGAGGCTGTGCGGCAGCTCGACAGGCATGTTCTCATCCTGTCACCTTAAATAATGCAGAAAAAGCACAGGCAGGATACACCAGCTCCTAAATCAAAACCCCATATCATCTGAGAGTAGCAGAGGCCATTTACGGCACAACTTAAAGAAGAGAAATGATTCGAGTCAACCGTTTAAGATTCACATTTTTGGAAGATATGCCTTCTTTGTATTGTCACAAAGATCTCGGAGGTCAAAACCACGTGGTTGGGATAAATGCTTTAGCACGTTTTAATTTAAACCTCCTAGTTACGAGTTAGTATCTGCTACAATAGTTCATTTAAAAGACCTCAAGACAATCACGCACACAGTGCAGAAGGAATTGGTGCCTTCAGGGTCGCTGTGATTTTGGGCCGAGATCAAGATCATAAAAGTTCTCATAGGTCCAGTTGTGCCAGAATGTACTGATAAAACTACCCATTAACAGATTGTTGAAATATGAAGAAACAGCTGAGTCTGCATTCAGTAAACACTTCTTTAAATTACATTGGACATCTTTTCACACTGATTAGTCCCTCCAGGATTTTGTGATTGTCCCCCACCCCGTACCCCTTTTTGTAATTTTAAGGAGTTAAAAATCACTTTATTTTGTGGAGCTACTTTAGAAATAAAGTATTTTAGAAATAAATTTCAAATAGAAATATTTGCAAAAAAATGTTACAATATTTGCGCTACACAATAATGTTAGAGGTAATAGTGTTGCTAAACTAAGATTTGTTTATATTCAATTGAACAGCCATTGGCATTTCCTCAAAGTTTAGGTGTGGATAGCTCTAAACTTTCGCCAACTTTTGATTGGAGACAGAACTGTTCATCTTGATTTTGGGATTGACATTAAAAAGTGCAGCTAATACCCATTTTTAAATAAATAAACAGTTAGAAAGTAGGATTTGGATATTAAAAGTATTTTTGGTGATCCAGAGTTCAGAAGAATAATACATTTTTACTTCTTCAGATTCATAAACATACTTTGACAGCACACCTGGCCCTCTGCAACGGCCCTAATGTGGATTAGCACAGACTCCTGCTCCACATAGCACACCTGGCCCGTCCACTTCCCTCCACAGCAACCTGCAACTTCCAGCAACATCTTTCCAACAAAGTTTGCTGCTGGGCGACACAACGGAAGAGCAGGACTTCACCTGTTTATAAAACTTGGTGACTTGTTAAACTGCAGTGTAGCTGCGTACCACTCTCTCAATTTTTCTTTCTCATTTTGATTCTGCTACCTTAGTATTTTTAATATGACAGTTTTATTATGTGCCACTACTCTCTTTTTTTCCCCCACTTCCATTATATCAAATCTTTGCAACAACTTCAGACCTATTCACAAACGGAAAGCTTTTCATATTTTAAGGTCTTTTCTGTTTTGATGCCGTTTTTGTCAAAAAAAAAACACCCCAAAGTTTTTTTAAGGGGAAAACACAAAATATGCAATATTTTCCTCAAATAAACAAAAAAATGATCTTAGATTTTTAAGGCTGACGAAGGAAGCGAAACCAGAATAAATCTGTAGGAGCCAAAGACTTAATGTCTTAAAGTTAGTGTTAACCTGTTATGTATTTACTAGTAGTAACAGAGCATTTCTGGAAAAAACTAACCCACTGGTGGATCCTTCATGTCAACAATTTACAGTGAGTCACAAAAGATGGCAATGGGCAGCCATTACTTCCTGACCTCTCTCTGCAGACAGCTAGGAGATCATTCGTGGAGAGACAGCAGCTGCCGCACCCACTGAGGCGTCCGTATTTTTAGGCTCCACGAGAAAACATGCTAAGAGTTGCCCCAGCTGCCTCTTATCAATAATAAAACACATTTTCGGTCCCAGAGTCACGCTCTTAAAGCATTCCCACACCATTACTTTGTGTCAGCTGAGTCTCATCATGTTTCTCCAGTGAGCGCCATACGCTCCGAAGGCTCTCTGCTGTTTTTATACCTGCAATGCATCGGGAGCAACTCAACTCTCGGCTTCCACGCAGGAAAACAAGATAACGCAGCGATCGTTTTCTAGCACCGTGGTGAATCCGACACGCCTGACTCTCGTAACGGAACGCAAAAACAGTGGAGCCTTTTCCCACTCTTGTCACTCTTGTTTTTACATGCCTTGCTGGTCCCTTTGTTGACAATCAGTTCGTCTTCCTCCCTGCTGGTATGACTCACTCCCGCTGCCTTCTTTTATTATTCTTGTGGTAAATTTTCGTGGAGGAATTCGACTGCCGCCGCCGCCCCCGTGATTACTTTTTTTTTTTTCCAGGGCTCAAACGGCCCAATGTAACCAGTTGGTTAGAAATGAAACTGGACGTTTGAGAGTCATTGTTAAGCCTGGTGGCATACTGAGCTCCTTACCGTCAGAAAGTATCCAATGCTAAAAATATGTCTGGTGAAGAAGTGTAAAAAGGCCAACGTTTACTTGGAGTACATTTCTTCAATGAAGGATGAGAATCCCACACCAAGAAACGCATGATTTTCTTTTACATTTTTTAAACAAAATCAGTGTTAGCTCAGTCATTGTGCTAACTTGTGCCAGTAGGCCACCTGTTAGTTTCCTCCTTTAACATTCACAGCTCCACTAACAGGCTGCCTGTGGGATGCAGGCAGTGGAGGTTCTTGCATAAACAGTGTCCTGGGTAAGCCCCTCCTTCTGCCGCCCCAAAGCCAATGAAAAATGACCAAAGAACCTAAAATGGCCTCTTTATTCCCAGCACCAAGCAGAGGATCCTAACTATGCATTCTTGTGCATTAAAGCAATAGAAAACTTGCAAAAGACACAACTGGTAAGTTATATTTTTTCGCGCCCCCTTTCTAATGCAGCCCTGAGTTACTGCCCATATCCCCCAAGATCATACAAACACCTCCTAGCTATAGTTTATTCAAGCTATAGATAGGTGACGCAGCTGTGTCTCTATGTAGCTACAACACTACATGCTAGTTGTGTCAGTGGATGTAAACACATATAAAAGCTTCTTCACAGGCATTGCCAATAGATTATGACACGTTACCGCTTCAAATTATAATTTCACCTTTTTTGAATTTTCATCCAATCATACTGATTTGCAGAAAATGAAGCAGCTGCTGCAATGACAGGCTGTAAGTCATGCATATGATCCACCAGAATGCGAAAAGCAAGAGGCGCGTGCAGGTCTGAAGGAGGACCCTTGTCTTTGAGTCGCTCCCGTGGGACCGAGGACGCAGCAGCAGAGGTCAGAGAGCCCACAGAGAATCATGTTTCACAGCTCCGAGCCCAGAGTATAAATAGGCGGGTTTTTTTCAATGCGTCTTCTCCGTTTTCTTGTGAATGAACCGAAAGAAGGAGAGGACGGCGGTAAGACTTTCCCGAGCTCCTGAGACCTTTCACGGTTTTCAGGAGGGTTGTTTGCTCCCTGTACTCTTGTGTTTTGTTTTAAGACTGCGTGAGATTTTAAAACCATCTAAAAAAAAAAAAAAAAAAAGAAAAAGATACAATAACGTTTATTAAGATTCTTGTCCTATAGTTTCTTTCTCTTTTATTTTGACATCACAACTGCAAACTCTGTTAAACCTAAAAGGGGTTTTAAGTTTAACAGAGTCCATTTGTTAAATGGCACAGTCTTAAACATTAAATTCTGGTTTTGTAGTTTTATCCTCCGCTGCAGTTACGGTTGTACGTACCATCGATGTACAATCATATTCAAGAAAATTACAATATCCATTCTGATGAGACTGGTTTATCAGAATAAATGCACCTTTTAAGTAGGTATTAAGCACACTTTTCATTTAGCCAACATTTCTGTATTAAAAATGTTTTTTTAATTGGCCTGATGTAATATTGTACTTTTAAAAATTGTGTTTTTATCAGCTGGAAGTTGGGAAATCATCGTGATCAGCAGATGTAAAGGCTTTCAAACATCCATCTATATAACATGTCTCACTTTTAGTGATTAAATTCCTGAAATAAATTGACTTTTCAGTTGATTGAACGGGTTGTCTGCACATCTACGCAACATTTTTGAGATTCTTCTTTTAAAAAATGCCTCCAACTCAGTCAGACGAGATAGAGAACACGCATACAAGAACATCGGTTTTCAGGTCTGTCCATGGATTCTCAATCAGATTAAAGTCTGTAGGCCACTTTGTTCATGCTGACAAATTTTCCCACCTAAGCTGTGCTGGTTTTTTTTGTAGTTTTGATATGACGTTTTAGGGTTAAAACTCCTGCACAACTTTCTGCTACGGTTGGCCTTCATGATATTGATTGTCCATTGGTGTTCTCTTGACAAACTCCTGAGACCTTCATCAATTACCTGCATCTACACTGAGATTAAATGATTCACTTAAGTGAATTCTGAAGACTTGTCATAGTGGATTAAAAAAAAAAAGCACCCCACACTTTTCAGATCTATCGTTTTCCTTTGCCACTTGAAGTAAATCAAACCACATCAACATTACTGTGATGCTGGTTGTGAAATAGTCAAGAGGTGGAACAGTTCATGTATTAATGTCATTACATGAGTTTCCCCACAACCAAAATAAAGTGACTGCTGTGCTTACCATGTCATACACGTTAAGGATCACAGGTTCATTGGCCATGGTTCAAACCTGAGCTGGGAGGACAAATGATCCTTGACCCACGCTGTTTCAGACGGCCAGCACCCCCCCCCACGCTCCTGTAAAGTCACCGGGGCTCACGGTGGACTGCTGCGGACAGGCTTCAGCTCGTCCCCCCCCACTGAGGAACAGCTACTACTCGGACACCGCGATCATCTCCGGAGGTCAGGGGGGGAAAAAAACACACACACAAAAGAAATTCGATCGCGGCAGTAGAGATGTGATAAAGCGAAATAAAAAAAAAAAACGGCGTCTAGTTCTTCTTAATGCATCAGATCAGAGCCGATTCTGTGATTCGTACGAGGAGTAAAAAAAACACAAAAAAAACACGCACACACACAGGGGGCCTGCATGCGCTGAAACCCGAGGCGGGCGCCCTGCTGTCATCATCGTGGGCGAGAAGGCGACGGCACGAGCGGCCTGATGTTGTCGACGCAGGAGGCGGCGATAGGAGCATCTCCACTCGGCCGATGCCGGAGCAGGTGCGGGAGAGGACTGCTGGCCCGCACGGCCGCTTGATCACATCTGCAACCGCGGAGAAGCAATTTCACCAGCGAGCATCTCTGGGTCGGTGCTGGAGGTGGAGGAGGAGGTGGTGCCGCTGGACCGCATCCAGAACCCCGTCTTTCCTGGGAGGAGAAAGGACGAGCGGCTCAAACAGCCCCTGCGACATGACGCCTCCACCGACGCCGAGCTGCTCCCTCGTTCACCGGCTCCGTGAGGCGGGCTCTCGCGCGGAGATGGACCCCAGCTCTGGCTCTGCCTCTCTGCTTGATTACATCATTTCTGCCTCCGGGCCGTCCTCCAAACAGCTGATGGGAGCCCGAGCCGCTGGTGGGAGGCCAGCAGCACATTTGGCCGCGACAGGCGCCGCTTGTTTCAATCAGACGAGCTCTGTGGGGAAATTCAGTCACATTTCCACTTCTTTTTTTGTTTGTTTTGTTTTTAAATATATGGTCACTGGAAATAATACAAACCCTATTAGATGTTCGCTTGTTATTGTATATTACAAGACGTGTTGAAATAGTGAGAAAAACTGTGTGAATCAAGTCGTGAGCTATAATTTAATATGAAAATGCATCTAGTTTAGCAGCTGCCCTGTCAGATCCAAAAACACAGTGGCCATCCAGGCACGGTGCTTGAATTAATGAGGCCCTGTCCAATGCCCCCCTTCAAGCCCCTTGAATAAATGGGCTACACAACCCACCCAGACACTTCTAAAAGTTGTTTTAGCTTTTGCATGATAAGAAATTATTCACTTAAATAAGTTGAGACGTTTAAATAAAAAACAGCAGATATGCCAAAAATAATAGTTTTTCAATCAGGCACTTTATTTTACATTTTTTTCAGAAAGTAAATTTGACAATGCTGTTTTAAACTTGATTGACGACTTGAAGAATTGTTTTATTTTTATTTTCCGCTGAACTGTGCCCTCCACATCACGCCGCCCTGGACAGAAGCCATATCCAACCCAACCTGTGGAGGCTACCGACTTTTATTTAGATAATATCAAATTTGCCTCTTTTTTTTTTTTTTTTTTTTTTGAAAGTGGAACGTATGAATGAATGTCAAAGCTAATTTATTACTATAATTTTCACTTTCAATCAATAATAACAAACACAAAACAAAACTAGTATTATCTATCAAAAATACTGCTAACGTGGAAATAAAGCAATAAACACTAGGTGAATTAAACAAATTTTATTACATGTCTGCATGTCAAACAGAACATTTGCAAAACTTATTAGTGCTTGTGATTTTCTTTTCTGGCATACTGCACATATTCAGAATGTCTCATAGGAGAAATGTGTCTACATACAATTAGCCACATATAGAGATGGCGATGTGATTGTTGTGACCAAAAGAAGAAAAAAACCCCATTAATTTCTGTTCAAACCTGTTTCTATTGAAAACCTCCATGATTGTCGCTTTAGTGCAAAACGTAAAAGTAGTGAGTTAATTGCAACACTGCTGTTAGTCTGAGACATGAATGAAAACAAACTGCTCACAATGAAACAAAACAAACAAATTGATCCCTTTACTTGAGCAATCAGTACATCTCCATTTCAGAAATAAATCAGACATATTGTTTTTTATCATTGCATTATATCTGCAAAAGCTGGGTTTAATGAGTGCCGAGAGCACCTCCCAATGACGTGAGGGAAGAAAGTATATCTCAGTAGATCAGATTACTAAAAACCTTAATTCCATAGATACATTCAGAAAGCGAAACTCTTAAAATCTATTACATAAAGCGATATATTTAAACAACTGATGCTAATGCCGATGATCATGGCTTACAGCTGATGAAAACCCGTCAGGTGTGTGGGTTTTCGAATAGCAACGTACGCAGAGCACAGAGTCCAAGAGTACTGACGAGATGTGAAATGGAAGGAAAACGTATGGCGGAAAATGTCACACAAGCGACCGAGAAAAGCACAAATGTCTGCTTTTGATGACCAAACTGGGATTGTTTGGTCAGGAAACTTGGCTCACCTAAACCGCCTCGGAGAAACTATGAAGCACTGCGATGAGGAAAATTGACAGGGAGCCGCCGTAAATGTGACCGAGGCTTCCTGAATGCCTCAGCGTTGGCTGGCGGCTTCCGTTGCGCCGACGCGGTAATTTGTGCAAATGGATAAGATTTCCTGAGACGTCAGGAAATCAACTGTTTGTTAAAAGACGTTTCCTGAATCGGTCTAACATAAACTGGCCTAAAGGCATGAGATCCCAGATGAAGAATAACTGGGATAGTTTAGTTTCTTGAACTCAATACAGCACAAATTTCTTTGCGTAACATAACTCTGACGAATGGGTTCTCAAGAAGCTACCATTAACTCACAGAATATGCATGAATATGGAAATAAACTAAATCGTGTTACCATTTTACCTGACAATCAGGAAAAGGTCTACCATTCACACCGTCTGCTTCTTTATTTGTTTTTGGGGTTTTTTGGCATTTAGCAAAGTTTTTGATTCTAAAACAAAATTACAGACATCGTCAGCTTAGATACATAATACACATATATTAAAAAGAAAAGCCTATTTAAGCCGTTTATAAAGAGCTACTATAACAATGATCGACACGGCTCCTGAAAATAACGCCAGCATTCTCAGAGTAGACGTGGAAGGTTGGCGATTAGGTTTGGAGGTGGCTGGTCCGTTACTTAGGTGAGACTGCAAGACAGAAAAATAAAAAACGAAACAAAAGTAACTGGTAAAACAGAGCTGAGCTGGAAACAAAAAAAACAACAACAATCACATAGAAACAGGGGTGGGCAAGAAATAAATAACATATAGTGTCACTCTTTAAGCTGATTTTGGAACTCAATATTTAATTTCTGTAAGACTGTGCTTCAGTCATTAAGGACAAATAAATTACTACTTCCAAAATTTTATTTATCAATTTGTATTTCTTCCCCCATTTTTGGTCATTTTAGGAATAGACACATCAAAAACAGAGATATTTTTAAAGCATTATTGGATGTGGAAACAATTAGCACAAGTTTTTGTGTAATATAGAGGCAAATACATTTTTATTCAAGTATGATTTAATAGTCTGCTTGGATAAAAACACAGCAGAAATAGTGGAGTTAGATCTAAAAAAGCAAAGAAAAAAAGAAAACCCTGAAAAATCGGAATATTTTCAGCTACCTTTTTCATAACGCGGAGCTGGACGTTCTCCCCGGCTGACCTGAACAGTTCCACCACATCGTGGTGGTACCGGTTCTCAAGCGAGACGCCGTTTATCTGCAACACCCACATGACAAAACACAGAACGCAATGATCAGATATCTGCGCGGCCAGACAGCAGTTAATCACTAGCTTCACTTTTTGGTCAGACTGCTAGATTTTCTGAAATATCAACACCGTCCACGATGGATGGTTTTGAAAACTGCCAGAAAAAAATAAATAAACAGTCTGCGCAACATACAGTGTCTACAAAAAGTATTCACCCACTTGGACTTTTCACACATTTGTTGCTTAAAAAAATAAAATAAAAATCAGTCATGAACACAATTTTGCTAATCTTGAAAAAATAAATTACAAAAACAATTGAACAACCGCAGCTACAGTGGGATAGTTCAAATAAAACAGTATTCATGTGGTAACGTCGCCCAGGCTTAACTCTACAACATGGAGCATCTTTGGCCAGGCTTGTGAAAACATGCTCTCCACCCAATCTGACAAAACTTTAGGTGTTCTAAAAGTGAAAAAGAAAAGATGGGGGGAAAAAATGAAATGGATAGCAAAAGTTTGACAATTTTATCACTCTCCTGCCATTTCTACAACTATGCAGACGTTTACGTCGCTCTCACATAAAATCCCAACAGAGTAAACTTAGGAAAATGAGAGAATGTGAAAAATGTAAAGTTTTTTTTTTGTTTTTTACAGTACATATTACCTCAAGAATCTTGTCTCCCTCTTCGAGTCGTCCATCTAGTGCTGCTGATCCACCTTCTTTGATTCTACTAACATAGACGCCATTATCATTCATGATATACTGTAGGTCGATGCCCCCAATTATATTAAACCCCAGACCTAGAGAAAACAGAAAGTAAACACAAACACATACAATCGATCAGCTGGGCTGGCGGTAATGCAAGCAGTAAACACGGAGCGCGGCTGTTAGCACAGGAAGCTGCTGGCCGTCAAATGGACCTCAGTGGATCAAAGTTCAAGCGAATAGTGAGGAAGCACCGTCTTACATAGTTTCAAACAATCCAGCTTTATGTTGCAGCTTTAAATGTTAACCAGCTGGCTTCGCGCGGGCGCAGCCAGCGAAGTAATGCTACTTTTTAATAGGCGGGGAAAAAACCTCAGTTTTTGCCAAGTTTGTCATTTCAAATCTATTAAACTGAAACTCTGACAGCTTCCATGAGCTAAATAACAACTTTGACACAACGAGACAAAGTAACACGGGAAGTAGTTCGACTTTCTAGATTAATTAGCCTTTAGCTACAGGTTGCGTAGCGGATTGTTTTTTTTTTTCTTCTTCTTCGGTGCAACGTAGTCAGCTAGCGTCGGCAACACGGTTTGCTAACTGTCCGACAAAGTCTTCTTCTTACCTGCGGGTCCTCGGTTCAGATTTATATCTACAAGTCTCGGGCGGGAATTCAGCGACCCGTTCATTTTTGCCAAGACCGCAAAGGATTAAAATAAGAGACGATGGAGGGAAAAAAAAAAAAAAAAACAACAACAAAAAAACTATTTCTCTGAAGGTGGACTCATTGAAGAGTTTCGATTTTGCTTCGTCCGCTGCGACCAGGTTATGTATAACTGCTGCCCCCTGACGGGAAAACAAGGAACTGCAGGCTGACCTTTGAATGAAATTTAAAGCAAAACGAACCTTCGATACCCCTAATATCACATTTATTACAACTTGCAACAAAGTTAAACGATGAGTGTTCAGAGCTCCAAAATCAGCAAAATATCAGAGCTACGATGTCGTTTCTGTTTGTACACAACGTATGCCCCTTTCTTCCTCATCCAGACAGACTAAATGAATTGGCAACCCTAAAAAAAAAATCTTTCACAAAAGTAGCACAAACATATACTGACTATATTTGATTAACCCAGCCTTTAATTTGACTATGCTGTCCATCATAGTTATGAGTGGACTTCTCTGTAATTTCATATCTCTATTGTCAGGAAAACAAAAGATTCCTGGACAGTTATCAGTTAATTTCAAGCATAAATTAAAAAAATAAAATAAAATAAAGTTAAATTCACAACTACATCTTCACTAATTTTATTAAAAGCGATGTTCTCTTAATGTTTTTGTTAAAAGCTCATTGAATAAATATGACCAAATTAAAGGTATCATTTGATGAATTTATTTTGTTTTTTGCCAAAGACTCCAAAAAATGTATCAAAAGAGTCTTAACATTGTATATACAAACTAACTAAACATTTGAACAAAAATATTAGGGCTAATAAGCTCAAACATATGAATAAAAACAAAACAAAAAACAAGTGGAAGAAAAATTTGTATCTTTTTACCAAGTTTCTAGTGACCAACGCAAAATAAAAAAAGTCAAATATGGCAGCTAGAAGAAATGGGATGTTAATCGAGTGAGTTATTTTTTATTATTTATTGATAAATAATAATAAAAAAAAGACTGGGGTTTAAAATTTTACTCGTATGTATAATGTAAAGTAAAAAAAAAAAAAAGACTAGTTTCATAAAAACTACTCTGAATAAGTCAGATATGTCCAACAACCTAATTAACTAAAAAAACAAAACAAAAAAGAAGATATCTCACAAGTTGAAAGTTTTACATAGTCCTTTTATTTAGAAATTCAAAATATGTACCACTTCTCTTTGGCACCAAGTCAGAATCTCTTCCACACACATTTTAATTTAATAATTAGTTGCCACTTTTTCGCTGTTTTGTTCAAACGTGGGGAAACATTAAAGGTCAGGAGAGAAACAGCTGAAGAGAAGAGGAACAAACACTGCATATAAATACTTAGACTTGAAGAAACTTCATGATTAGCCTACTATATATCTATATGTGACTCCAGAGGGTCGTGGTTCAGCACTGAAATAAAAGTGAAATTTTCAGCATCACACTTTCATGCACTACGAAGGCTTGTCGCGTTATGTTGTGATGAAATAATGAACATGTAAACAAAACACTACTGAAATAATATGAAACGTATTGAACACGTCTTCCTCCCTGCTTAGCTTACAATCTTCTTTTTTATATATAATAAATTATTCCTTACTTAATTGGTTACACATTTATGTCACTCAGTCTTTTCCTTAAGTAGAATTGGGTGGAAAAAAAAACAAAGCGGAAAACAAAAAATGCAAAGCAGTTCATACAATTTTCTAAGAGGAAAGTGAAAACATAATTTTGTAATGAGATATCATTCAGTAGAAAAAACAAAACAAAACAAGATTATCAAGTGCGAACTTAATTCAATCTGCGTCAGGGCGTTGCGATAAAATGTGCCACTTGAGGGACAATTGCACTTTGCTGGCCGCACTTGCAACTTCGTCTGCTGCCTCCGTGTGTCTGAGGGGGGCTGGGTGGGAGGTTTCGGGCGCGTCGGAGACAGGCGGTCGTCAGAAACGCGAGCGAGCGGCTGGGGGTTCAGATCATGCTGGGCGCTGCGCTGTACAGGACGACGTCGCCGGTGACCCGCAGCACGGTCACCTCCTCCAGGCCGCCCACTCTGTGCTCGTATTCCAGCAGGTGGGTGCCGTCCACGGCCACCTTGAACATGTCCTCCTCCACGAGGATCTTCAACTGCGAGACGGGGCGACAAACACCGAGATTTGCTTGGGTCAATTCTTTTATCGTCTCTGCTGCGAAAACAGTTTGAAAGTTAGACATTTTGAACACGAACTGCGCAGAAAATTGCCGTGCGCAAAAAAAATAAAAAAGAGTTTTGTTGGATAAATAGTTTTATTATTATCTTATATGTGTTGTTACTTTTTTATTGTCATTTACTCATATAATGATTTGTTTTATATGTTTACTTTCATTCTAGCTTAGGAATGTTTCTGTGTCTTTGTAACCATGATTCCTTTCTCAGAAGGCCTCTTTGTGGAAGCGCAGTTGATCACTACTTCCTGAGTGCAGGTGTCCCACAGCAGATAAGGAGCTTGTTTGACCCGGGTGAGAGTTGTAAAACC
>CAEGAD010019348.1:0-90048 GCA_903067055.1 Poeciliopsis paucimaculata
CAGAAATGTATTGAAACTATTTAGGTTTACTCAGTTGCACTACTTGAGTAACTTTTTGAAAAAAATATATATATTTCTTGGAGTAGTTGTACCATGCCACATGTAACTCTTACTTCTGGATACTCTACCAACTGTGAGTAATTTTATTAAAAGTATAACAAACAAAAAGGCATGAGGCACAGACACAAGGTTTACATTATTTCCCACATCTCTATTTGCAATCTATTAGAAGCTAAAAGTGAATCTAAAAGACGATGTGAATAAAATAGTAGTTCAATGTTGTCAGCTACTCACATTTTGTTGGGTAGATTACCATTCAGTACAAACTCAACTAAGTCATAAAAAAATCTGCTCGGTATGCTCATTTACATACCGAGCAGATTTTTTTATGACTTAGTTCAGTTAGATTTCCATTTGTTTGGTTTTGTTTGTTTGTTTGTGACTCATTACGGCCTCTCCCCATATGTAACCATATCAAAACTCATCTCTGTTAATCTATAACCATTTTTCTCATATAACTACTGTAGTGAAAGTGTGTAATACTTTTGCTAAGGACAATCCTTCATCCATCCATTTTCAAACACCCTTGTCCCTCGTGGGGCCAGGAGGGGCTGGTGCAAATCTCCAGTTAATGTTTCGGGCGAGAGGAGGGGTACACCCTGGACAGGTCACGAGTTTGTCAGGGCAACACAGAGACAGACAGGACAAACAACCATGCACACACACACACACACACACACGCACACCTAGGGAGAATTTAGAGAGACCAATTAACCTGACAGTCATACCGCAAGGCAACAATGCTACCAACTGCGCCCCTGTGTAGCCCCACAATCCTTCATTATTTATGATTTTTAAATAACATTGTAAAAGTATTTCCAACCATGATGCCTCTAGTTTTCATTAAATGTGAAGGTCTGGAAAAAAAAAAAAATAGTGACTCAATATTTTGCACAATGCCAAGGTCTTGCTGCCATGGTTAATTCTGCTAATTGTTTAAGCGAAATCTGCTCACTGCATCACCTTGAATTATCTCTCTGCCTGCCAAAATACACAGCCATGGCTCATACCATGGCTGCAACTGGTATGAACATGAAGGCTTCGGACATGCAGTAGAGCAGATAATCTGAAGGCCAACCTTTACATGCTCTGGAGTTTTAGCTCTCTAATATCAAATGTGAGTATAGGCAACTCCCAGTCCATGTAAATGACCCCTACTCAATACTCTGACAACACCATGAAACGCAAGCATCATGTTTTGGATTTGGGGTTCTTTTCTTCAGCAGGGGCAGGAAGTTCATCAGAGGTGATGGGGGGGCCAAGCCAAACACAGGGTGATTCTGAAACTGAATCAAAAAGCTAATGTGTTGGAAATTCAGAAGAATTCGAAGCTTCTTAGAAATTTAGACATTCTGTTAGTCTATCAAATAACATCCACAAAAAAATGTGTGGGGTTTATGGTGAATAAAGATCTGTTTTTTGCAAGGCATATCTCTTTTCTTGGATCAGAGATGATTTGTGTCTGGTGAAATATTCCCAACAGTTTCAGAACTGCTAATTTTCCACTTCTGAATTGTTATAATTACATTTGCCAGTATCTCCTGCTGCTTGGCCAAGTGTCAAGTATTATTCTCCAATCACTGAGGTGTGTGTCTCTCTGAGAGTAAAGGAGCGGTGCTTTGTTATGCAAAACCTTAAAGCCCAGAGGTGACAAAGTCTCTTATCAAGATGTAAATCCGCTTGGCTCAGTTGAATCTCTAGGTGGTGTAGTTTTCAAATTACCCAGAAGGGGGAGAGGTTTTAAAGGTCTTTTTGAATCTATCAGCCCCCGCCCTTGTCCCTCCTCTGTCTCCAGCTTGCTCCTAAAGCAAGGAAGTCTTTGCATAAACTTCATTCCACTCAACAGAAGGAAAACACATGTTGGAGACCCGGCAGAGGAAAAACATAGAAAGCAGACAAAGAAGACTTTGGACTGGACTCATTCTCTCGATGTTGGATTACTCTTTCCACGTGAAGTTTGGATCTTTGTGTTTGCAACTTCAAAACTGAAGTGTGAGTGCGAAAGTTCAAAGCAGTCATAGACATGGCTGCAACTTTTGCTTTGAGTTCTCCTATATTGGCTCTAGTCTTTTCTCATTTCCTGCACCACTACTGTCCGGTTTGGGCCGCAATGGACACTTGCTATGATGAGAAGGGGGCCTCAAGCCTTTGCATGCCCAAGTTTGAGAACGTTGCCTTCAATCGCACTGTGGTGGCGTCAAACGTGTGTGGTTCTCCACCTGAGGACTACTGCATGCAGACCGGCTCAACGCGCTCGTGTCACTACTGTGATGCATCAGAGCCTGAGCTGAACCACAACGCCAGCCTCCTGACAGACTTTAACAGGAATGAGGAGCCCACATGGTGGCAAAGCCAGTCCATGTACTATGGCATCCAGTACCCCAATTCTGTCAACCTTACCCTTCACCTTGGTAAGAGCAACTGCACAATCTGCTTTCAGCTTGACACCTGATTTTTATTAGTCATACTTTCCTCAGCTTATAGTGTTTGTGGTCAGAATCAGCAGAATGACTGCCTACAGTATGTAATGTGTTTTATTATTAAAAGTGCTTGACAAATTATATTTAGATTTTTTTTTTCCAGTGAAGAGAATCTTGCATGATTTTTATTTATTTTTTCATATATTCTCAACTTGATATGCCATTAACTTTTCACTTTTCCTTTCTTTGAAAGTAGTTTCAGGCATTGTGTTCTGCATGCCCATGTGGGGAGGGAAGGGAGGGACGTTGACAATTTAAAACAGATGTTCTGAACAACAGACGATTTGCATTATTTAGTCTAGACTCATCTCCATAAAACAATCTCGCGTCCAGACATTGGTTTGGCTTGAAATTCTTCTTAACAAACCAGAATTCTGTTGGATTCATGGCAGATTATCAATTTCAGGACTGTTGCAATGTAGATAATAAAACATGAGCAGTGACATGCCCTTTGGGTCTGGCCCTTCATTCAGACCACATTTCAAACTGAGCAATGGTGTTGGTCCCAAAGAGATGATTAGAACTTCAGGGACAAATCTGATCAAATGTAAAGCCTTAAGCATGTCTGCTGTATGATTTGCCTGACACCACAAAACCACAATCTAGCAGTTACAACTATCTGTGCTTTTACAATATACATTATTATTACTTTTTTTTTTTTTTTTTTTACCCCTGAAGTCCTTCAAAAGTGGTTTAAACAGATCTTGATGACTGGAAGGGAACAAATTAATGCAAGCCATCCCATTCCATAAAATGCATGTGGAATTCATAAGCTACATGTTTGACGGGCAGAAATGTCATTACCTCCCGTCAGCCAGTCATTTTTTTCATAGCCTGGGACATCCAAGGTAAGTCCACTGTCATTTCAATTTATGCAAATTTTTTCGATCACTTTCAGGAAACTTTCCTTGTACTCGATAAAAACTGCAAGATTAAAAACAACCCAATTTGGGTCAAGCACTGATCCACTTCATTGATTTCAGAGTGCTTATTATTGATCAACACAAGTGAAAATTATTGAGCAGTGGGAGAAAAATTACGATTTTCATAATTTTGTGGGAGGAATTATTCTGAATAATGTAACATGCATTTGCAATAAATTACTTATTTTCTCACAACCCCACATAAACACCAAAGCAACTAATTGCTTTTAGAAATAACTTAAATATAGTAGTTAAGCCCACCTGTTTGCAATTCAGTCTCAGCTTTCTTGCTGTGGGAATGATTTATGCTAATAGTTAAAGTGGAACATACCCAATTGTGAAGCCACCATACAGTCAAGATGCTGAAGTCATTTATTCTGTTCTTAGGATCTGTTATCAACTTTTTGCAGATGTGGTTCTGTTGGCTTCATTGGACCATGATGTCTAGCTTTCATTAGAGGAGCTTGCATTTGGGTGTGAAGCAGTCAGGATGATAATCAACACCAAAACTCCAAAAATGAGACCATGGTCTTCAGGTGGAAAAGAGTAGAGTGCCTTTTCCAGAAATGTCCCAGGAGGAGGAATTTAAAGCTAGATTTACATAAAATTTCTGTCTGAAAACTGCTGGTATTTTCATATGTTGATTATGGAAAATGATTATGATATGTTGACATAAGACCGCATACACCTTGAATCCTCTGTACTTGTCATGTCATGCTCGTTTAGGTGACATGGTGGATGTCATCTAAACGAGCTTTCAATTATAACCCTTAGCTTCCACCTTATTTAGGAAACAATGACCAGTTTCCAATGAACCAAGAGCTCATTGAACATATTTTTTTTCAGACGTTGTTAAACTGAACATGTTATGTAGCGCATGCATAAGAAAAACCCAGTAGTCTTTGCATCTGGTGGCATTCCCAAAACATGGCACTATTAGACCTGGTCTCAAAATGTTCCGGTGTGAGACACTCCAACAGACTTACAGCTGAATCTCATTAAAAACATTTCTGTTTTACTAAAGAGTCACTGTGTGTAAACGGGGCTTAATTGTCTTGGGGTGTTGTTCACAGACGCAGAAGAAATGGAGGGGTAGATCAATAGGCAGGTTGTTGCACTGTCATTTCCATTGCTTTGGTAAAATTGCAAGTATGAAACTACAGACCACTTTACTGCTCAATTAATTCTGACAGTAATATTATAATAACCTTGTGCGATGTGTCCATTTGTATTGCAAGTTTCTTTGTCCTTTTTTGTATTAATCATGTTTGATCCAATGACATTCCAGTCACAATACCATGCTGTGAAAAGCTGCTTAAATTATTACCTAACTATAATGGTCTATGATACAGAATAAATTTTTTGCAAACCTTCTGTAAATCTATTTTATTCTCTCATTTCCATGGGTTTGTGTGATTACAGTAATCTCTTATCAACAAGATAAATCTGGGGCTCTAAGCTGACCTTCCCAAAATGTAATTACTACTCTTATACAAATTGAATCAAACTGCTAATGTACAGTAAAAAAAAGAGTCGTGTTTTTGTTTTTTTGTTGTTGTTTGGTTTTTTTCTGGAATATCATTCTAAATTAGCACCATATTACAAAACTAGGAGCACACCTAAAGAGTACAAGGTCAATGTTTAGATTTTGTAATTTTGGTTTAAGTTCATTTCACAAAGTTTTCTTTTGATATTCACCAACAGCTATTCCCCAGTTCATGAAGCTGACTTGTCAGTGGTGGGTGGATCCTGCCAATGAACAGTCAAGCAAATAAACAGACTCAGAAAAACAAAGAGCTCGCAGGGCAAACACACCTACACCTTGGCCTTCCATTTGCTGAGTAATCAATAGAGGTGAGCATTGGCATTTCTGCCATTGGCAGGCTGCTACCAGCAGGAGATGCTTGTGTCAAATTAACCTACAGAGTTAATCAGAGAAGTCACTAAGGATTGATAGAAGAGTATTTATAGGTACTTGATGTCTAGTATGCTTTTTTCTTTGGAGGATCACTGCTGGACTAGACCAGCAGTGATCCTGCTGGTCTAGCAGGATAACTGCTAGACCAGCAGATCTAGCAAAATTGTTCATGTTTTTGGAACATGAACAATTTTTGGAGTGAATTAGTTTATATCTGACAGTCTGTTAGTGTAGCGTTAATTATAAGGTGTTTTAGAAAACAATTTAACATCATAATAAAACTATCTGAACAATAATAAATGTTAGGTTGCTGACATGTCTTGTTATTGTTGTGATTATTAGATATAGATTTCCAAATCTGTTAGTAAAACACAAATGCACTACTAAAATGAGAATTTTCTTTACCAAGACTAGCACAGTAAATATGATTTAACATTAATTTATTTTAGGTCATGACAAACTGCTGCAAAAGTGAATTAGTTATTGAAGAAATAAAGTTTTCAGATATGTTTCCCAAAGTAGGACTGGCTGCTCATCCATATATTGTTTGGGCATGATGTTTTCTATCCTGAGGCAAAAGGAACAAGGTGTGGGTCACTGTCAGGTTGCGTACTGAGTTTTCATTTTAGACTGCAGGCTGTAAAGCTCAATAATAAATTTAAAGTTAGGAAAATTAGAACATCAGGATAAAGTTCAATATTTGTGTTACTTATTTCATAAAGTCAAACTCATAGTATGTAAATTTAATATAAGAAGAGGAAAAATATTTCAAGCCTATACGACTTGTATTTTTATTTTTTTTATTTATGATTATAGCTTTCAGACAATAAATCCCAAAAAAAATATATTTCATAAGATCAACTAAAATTTGTACTTTTTAAGAATCTGGGTTCTAACAAGCTCTTTTTTTATGCAGTTATTACTTGGTTGGACATCTTTGCATTAATAGGAGCATCAATATTGTTCTGTTGAGATGTAGTCAAAGCCCAGGTTGCTTAGATGGCACCCTTTAGGTCATCTTTGTTATTGGGTCTGGTGTCTCTCATCTTCATCTCGATGGTACCACAACAAGGGGTTTAGGTTCAGGGACGTTTGCTGGCCAATCAAGCACAATAACATTGGGGTAATCAAGCCATCCTTTGGTACCGTTGGCAGTTTGGGCAGCTTCAAAGTCCTGCTGGAAAATGAAATCGGCATCTCTAAATCTTGACAGCAGAAGGAAGCATGACGTGTTCTAGAATTTATTGGTGACTGTACTTAGTGTGGACTTGAGATAGCCAAGACCAGATAGAAGCTCATAAAACCTTTCCAGGTGTGTACAGTTAATTAGCTAAATCAGGTTTGACTCCATACACTTCTAATGTTGGATTTTCGTGGCATAATAAATTTTGAGTTCTGTCGCACTGTTTCCGTTTTTCTAACGACATCTTGAACAATGCAACAACCTGGATGATTGAAAGAAAAACATGCAGTAGAAGCATGACAGGGACACATGAGGTACAATTCATCTGCCGGCAGCGTAGAAGGTATTGCTAATGTCAAAATGCACTAAAGCTCTGCAGACCTGGGGACACCTCTTTGCGAGGTGGGGTGCCAAGATCAATTTGAATCTTGTTTAACTTTGAAAATCATAATTACTATTGAGCAAAGCCTTAATTTCACACAGCCCCATTCTAAATGTTTCTCACGGATGGTTACTTTTGCTCAAAATTATAAACTTTCTTAATAGGTCAAATGTCTTCCTGTATTCGCCGCAGGATGAACAATCGAAGCTGTCAAACAGCTGCACTTCAAAGCAACAACATGGTTGTAGACTGTGAAAATGTCAGCGCTCTGACCACAGAGGAATGCTTGCATCACGTGTCCTGAAAAGTAAGAAGTGCCTCCATCACATTAAGACTATTGATTTTCAATAGCGACCTGATGTCTGGCCATGTTTTGAGACACTTTTTATGGCGTTATTTTGTTCCAAAGAGACTGGACATTGCTGCAGCTACAAAAGAATCCTTCTTGTCTTGAGAGTTTATTATTCAAACAATTCCAACACCCACATGTCTGTCTCCTATAGACTAAATTGACCTTTTGCTCCTACTGAGCATGTGCTCCACTAAACTCGCCGTCTTTGATGTTTCCACCTTAAACGGATTCTGATTCGGTTTTCGAAACACATAACATCATGTAACTCAATATCTCTGAATTATGTGTGTGGCATCCTTTTGTAGTCCATCTGGACTGCTGGTGGGGGGTGCCATCGCCTTACTGTTTTTCTTCGCCTGTCCAAACAAAATAAGAGCTCTGTGAGGGGAGTACAGGCAAATGTTGGGATGATAAACAGACCAGCAGGATGCAGAGGCACATGCAGCAGACAGGTCAGTGTGGGTCTGTGAAGAAATGGAGAGAGAGAGGGAAAAAAAGAGGTGAGGGGGTGCAGGATTAGGGCAGCTTCAGGGGGAGTAAACAAAACATAATGAGGAAGGAGAAAAGGGGATGCGGGGGGTGGGAGAAAATTCTGCTTTGCTGGTAAGGAATTGGGGTCAGGTTTTTCCCACAAAGACTTGTTGAGAGAGAGAGATCCACACAAACACACATTCTGTCAGAGCGCACTGATGTCTACAGCTGGTTCTCATTTTGGAACGTCAAAGAAAAGCAACATCCTGTCTCTGATTTAAAGCATTGATAAAAGAAGTCTGCCGCATTGGGGCATGGCGCTTTCACAGTTAGAGCACGGTCTTACATCTGTGAATGAAATGCACAAGTAAAAGCAAGTTGTTTGATTGGACTTTGCATTTGGCATGAGTTGATAAATCCACCCAGTCACTTGTTTGGTAACACAAGACTTTTAGCTCAAATAATAAACAGATTGCAGATCGTTTCCCGTACTTAATAGAGTTTAGTCTGAGTCTGGGCAGACAAGTGCAGCTGTGTTTGATTCAGAACAGGTCAACCAGAGGGCTAATTATGTGACTTTTATACATAATTAACTCTTTATAGTCATTGTCAAAATGCTAAAGTCCCAACTTAACTTGGATGTATTTCTGTATCAACTTCAAGGTTTCAGCTTTTTTGCTGTTTTTGGATCTTTGATCATTTTCTTTCATACTTCTGTGCAGGGATGGGATTTCAGAATTTTGCATCTTCCATTGGTCATATAACAACCTGTCTTCCGGTGTGTCTTGTTTTGTCAATATTCAACCTGCACAGCACGTCATTATCACTGCAGTGTCAACGTGCATAGTATCACATTTGCAAAGGACAGCGTGGATGCAGTATTTGGTAGGATATTGTATCTCAGATGTGATGCACACACACTCTGTGTGCCAATACTATTTTTGGTGTGACAGGCTTTCACTACCCCTGATGCCCACACTTGTTAATTTTTTAGTGGCTGAAAGGAGCTAACTAAGAGTGGAGGGGATTGTGATAAGGGAAAAAATGGTTAGGAAACTGTTGGTAAATTATAATAAATATCAGTATCACGTTATCAGCAAAATTATGACAATTGCAGTTTTTTGGTATTGCACTACCAAAAAATTGGTACTTTTCTGGAAATGTAATGGTAATTCTCTAAACCACTCTAGCCTGAAAAGTCTTATTATCACAGTGGGTGTTTATAAGCACTTCCACTGAGAAGCAGGCGTTTTGTAAACGCCATGAAACGACTAATTTCCCACTCGATCATTTTACAAACAGACACCTGCATACCTTTCCAACTTTTTATTCCAATTTGTCCACAATGTTTGTCTTGGAATGCTGCATCTATCTACTGGGTTAGGGTAGAGTTAGGCTTAAGAGTAAATAAGTGTTCAGGAAGTACTTAATTTAATATCCAGCATGTTAATTACAATCATCCATTTATTTTGCTACCCACTTATCTCTGCAGGGCCACAGGAGAGTTGCCTCATATCTCCAGCTATCACAGACCCACTTATGGCAGGATAGAAATCGTGAATGATGAAGTTAAATGCACAATTTTTTTTTTTTCCTTTTTATCGTCTTAGTGAGATATTCTTTTTAATGTGTGGAGAAAGTGTTAACGGAATGTTTGGCCTCTTTTTGAGGAGGCGGGATAGGCCTCCAGGGTCGACAAAAACTGATTTTAAATAGCTTTCAGTTACTATAACCTTCCACGGCTATGCCTGCCTAAACCAACAAATGCACACTCTTTTTTCACATCAGCAAATGGCTACATTAGATCACAAACTTTAACCAAGAATGGCTAAGCGATAACCACAGTACAGTAACATGCAAATATCCACTTTTGTAATTACTCTGCCTATCATCACAGATGCCCAGAATGTATTTCATCTGATGTGTTGTTTTTTGTTGTTTTTTTTGCCACAGCAGGCTTGAGTTCACCTCATGTGGGGAAATAAATGAAAGCTGAATGATCTCAGAGCTCCAAGTCGAAAGATACCGTTAAAGGTTTCTAGAAAGACAAGACATGTGCTAAGTTCTGACTTGGCAGAATACAGCAACAGATGTCATTACGGCTGCAGCAGTGGACGGCGGCCCTCTATCAGTGTGCAGAGCTTAGTATCTAATGATGTAGATGAAAACACCCAGGCGAGTTCCAGAGAAGCTGGTTAAGAGAGTTTCCGCAAGTTATCCCTCTGCCTGGTCTCAATGTGATTTCAGTTTGTGTCTACCCAGTCAATCCTCTTATTTCTGAGTGCTTTCATATTCCGGAGTCTCCCTTAACGTGATTTTACTAAGGTTGTCTCTCATGTTTTCTACAGCAATAGAGTATTAGGATTAATCAGTGTTGGAGGTGACGATGTTGCCGTTTATTCCACAGAATTGAAGGAAAAGAAAACTGAACTAATCTAAAGGAAAAACAAACCTGTTAATCAAAGGATGGTCTCCAATATAGTAAAAATGCAAATGTAGCAAAATTTTGTGAATCCATTTTTTTATTCAATTTCTCAATTATTGTAATATTTAAAAAGCAATTATTTACTCAAAATAGTATTTTTTTCCCCCTTTGCTCCTTGACCCTAAACTGAAACTCCAAAGTGTTGACTCATCGAACACCTAACTATAGAAAACAAAAACATGAATCTACCAAATAAGCAGGAAATTACTGATTGTTCTGATTTCATTAAAAAGTGGTTATGTTTTTGTTGTTGTTTTCCACAGGCAAAGCCTTTGAGATAACATACATCCGTTTAAAATTCCACACCAGCCGGCCGGAGAGCTTTGCCATATACAAGCGTACAGAAAAGGACGGACCTTGGTTACCATACCAGTATTACAGTGCTTCATGTGGGAAGACCTATAGGAGGAATACCAAAGGTTACATTCGCCCCGGAGAAGATGAAAGGACCGCAGAATGCACAGACGAGTTCAGCGATATCTCCCCTCTCACTGGAGGAAATGTGGCTTTTTCTACCCTGGAAGGTCGGCCCAGTGCCTACAACTTTGACCAAAGCCTGGCATTGCAGGTGAGCAGACACTTCATATTCTGCTGAGCACATATTTTCCTTTGAATATAAAATGTTAAAGAAAGATGCTTACTCACTGTATAAAAACACTCTCTTTTGTCACTGCTTTACATATGACTGGAGTGTAAGATGTATGATGACTTGACCTGATTAACAAAGCAAATTCACGGTTCCTGCAAGGTTCACCCAAGGACGAACCAGACTTATGGAGGTTATTTATTTATTTTATTTTTCCTTTTTCAATAATGCCACAGAAGAATGCAGTGTGTTTGTGGTTTTGCCTTCACATCTACACAGAGGGGGTCAGTTTTCCTTTTAGAAGATAACAATATTATGCCATCAAAATGCGGGCTTCCCAGATTGTTTTAGTTTGTGTTGATGCTCACACATTTAAAGAATAGCAATCCTTTCAACGATCACTACTTTCTTCCCTTGTTTGGATTAAAGTTTAAACTTTAATCAAATGACTGAAATGCCTCCCCAGCATGCAACTAAGTTCTAATCATTGCATGTGATATTCTAATGTACTACTTCAAATGTTATTCAGTACATTCAAAATTGTTGCTTCTAAAGCTGCACATTTTCACACAGACAAACATCCTACAGCCATGCTTGTGTATGCATGGCTTTTAGTCTTTTCAAAGGAGTTGGAGTAAATCTAATGTTATGTTTAGTTCTGATTAACATTGATGAAGCCTTGAGAGTGTTGTGCTGAATTAATGCCCGCCCCTTGAGGTTGAATCCGAAAGGGGTGGCGTGGCGAAAAGCGACTAAATAAAGCACTTACACCAGTCTCCCCGCCTTTTCAAAAAAAAAAAAAAAAAAAAAAACTGTGAGCATTCAGGCATACACCTATTCATACTGAAGTACTTTGCTACTTAAACTGAGGAAGTCTGATGTACTTTGATGTTTGCTGCCTATATTTGTGACTATTTTTACTTCATAGTTAAAATACTGACGCACAGCAGAATGAGCAGGTCTCAGATCTGCTTAAATGCAAAAAAAAACACAAAATCAGAAATTTGACCAGACTCCTTCAAAAAGTAAGAATCACTCAAACAAAACAAAGCAAGTTATGTGACGTAAACATGTTCTCATTAACAGTACACAGAAAAAAAAAAAAATTAATTAGTCATATTCTGCAGCCAACAGATTTTTGGTCAGAAGCAAAATTTCAAGACACATTGGCTGAGGCAGCTTTTGAAGTTTCTTTAACATCTGTGCGAGTTGGAAAGGTTCCAGTTGAGCAAAGAAAATGATGTGAGACCTGGGAGTTCATTAATTTGCTTTAAAGATATACGTTCAACAGTGAAAAGAAAAGGAGTTTTTGAAGTCGTGAGCTCAGCCAAGGTGAGCAGAAACAAATGTGAATCTTAAATGTGTCTGGAATGTGCCTGTCAAGTTTGCTCAAATATACTGAATAGGTAATTGAAGCTGCTTTCTGACTCCATCCTTGTATAGTCTCGAAAAAGTGGGTTGTGATATTATATTGGATTTTGGAAGGCAAAGGGATTTTCTGTTTACAGCCACCAGACTCCTCAGAAAACTGCTAACAGTGCTGAAGCATAACACAGTACATATCACAATGTCAGTTGATGGTTTGAAGCACTTTGGTGGTTGTCAGATATTTTACATCAAGTATCACCTAAAGTTCAGACTGGCTTAAGGTAGATGCAATTATTCATCAATATCCAATTGTATGACCTTTGAATGGCTTGTCCTGCTGGTCTGTGTTTGGTGAAAAGGTGCCAACTAAAATAAGCAGGTTTTAACAAGACACCAATATGTTTATTGTTTTATACATACCATTAGGAAGTGTGGGAGAACTCAACTGTGTTTCTTTTGTCTGGAGGAAAATGCCAGTGGTGTTCTTCAGATGAAAGAGATTAAACAGCTGAGAGAGGATCAGTATCTCAAGGTGATTTATTAGGAAATTAGCTCTTAGTATAGAAATGGAACATGTTACAGATGATCAGATTGGGCTACACCAGGTCATGTCAGCAACTACTGTCCAGCCAACATTTACAAGTGAAACACCCATGGATGGAAAATGGAAAAAAAAATTAAGGATTGTTTTCTTAATTAAATAATGAAAAAAAATCTTGTCTGTAGATATTATTGATGTTTTCTTCTTCCAAATTCCTAACCGTCAATAATTAATGTTGTCTCTGGAAGGTTATTTTCTCTCAACAAAGATGTTTATTAGACAAACATTCTTGAAATCCATCAAGTAGCAGAGTACTTTTAAGAAAGGACACCACTGCAAAATGTTATATTTGTTGACATGCCGAAAAATGTTAAATAAATAGATTAAGCCGGACTGGTCCGATTTCATTGTCATTCAAACTTGGTGCATTCACAGATAACACAAAACGCTGCTCCCGATAGAAAAACAACAACATGAAGCAAATATAGCAATGTGACAGAAGAGCCTTTATTTAGTTCCCCTACCTCTGTCAAAACCTGATTCAGGTGATGTGGGCAACCTCAGGCTCCCCCTGCCCATTTTGCTGCTTTTCACAGTTCCTTTTTTCCTATTTTTGTTCCCCATCTTCAAAATAGCAACAAAACCCAAGGAAAGAACATTTTCAACCGAGTTGGCTTAATTTCAGAAGAAGCATTTGACTGCATTGATCAGCCGCTAGCCGTGACCTCTTGCATGTGCAGAGCTTCCATCAGAGCATTGATTATAACGGCCTGTTCTTCTGTCTGACCTTTCTCCGTTGTCTTGGTGTGAAAAAATGTCTGACTGTGCTTGCACCTCTGAAAAGAAAGCTGTCCTCCTCCACATCATTAAATAGGAAGAGGAAGTGAAGATATGTGGGGGATATGAAGTGCAACCTTGCATAGCATAACCTGCACCAAACCTTCCTGAAGGACGAAAAGCTAAAAAGGGGAGGAAAAGCTAAAAAGGGGAGGAAAAGCTAAGAACTAAGCTAAGAACAGTTTGTAAGAATATATATGGTTACTTAAGTTACTTTAGTCAATTTTTTTTTCTATTTTCCATTCCAGTTTGCAAAATAGCTGTCACACAACTGGCGCTGCCAATCCTAGATTATGCAGATGATGTTTATGGTAGTACCAGAGAAGCTACGTCCCTTTAAGACTCTACTTAATTGTCGTTGTGTATTTATTCTGGGGTGCAGGACTCATGATTGTCTTATGTATGAGTCCTTAAACTGGCTAGCTCCAAATGTATCCATTTTAATTTCCTTCCATATTTAAAACAATATTCAATCCCATTTAGTTCACATTATAGCTTGAGAAATACTGATCAGTTTTGTGTTTTGTTTTTTTCACACCAAGTATTAGGGGAAAAAAATGGGCATCATGCATTTCAGTTTAAAGCTCAGGTTGAAATAATTTACCTCCCTCAGTTAGCTGTATCACCTCTTTCCGTATGTTTAAATTATTTTTACTTACTTATTGTCAAACATCTTGCTCAAGCTTTCAAAAAGGACACACACTCATTTATTCTAGACTTACTCTTGATGTACTTTGTATTTGTACACAATGTTTTATCTGGTGTCCTGTTGTAGAGTATATGTGTCACACATATACTATGTTTTATTCATTTATTTCTGATATGCTAGCTGATTATGTGCGAGGGAAGGATGGAGTGCGTGTGCGTGTGGGTGTTTAAATGTTTTGTATTGTATTTTGGATTTACTTATTACAGTTTGTTTTATTGCTTCTTATGTTTTGGAGTTATTGAAATATATAAATAAATTTGCTGAAAAGATTTTTTTAGAGTGGTTTTAGAGTGTCATAGTTAAAGTTTGGACTTTATTTGAGATGGTGTGGCATGGCCTTAAGTGTGCTCAAAATCTAAAGTGGCAGAGTTAAAACAATTTTATGTCGACAGTCTCCAAAGTGAGAGTTGAATATGGCAGAAAATGAATCACTGAGAAAGTCTGATCTGTAAGGAAGAGATGATTCTTACTTTAAGTGTGATTTTGTGTTGAATTATGGGTAGGCTCTTACTGAATTAACAGTTCTGCAACCCAATTTTTTTTTTTTTTTTTTTTTTGCTAATTCTGAATTACCTGTAATCATTGGTGCTTCAAAACATCACTGATATAAAAAGGAATTCTAAAAAAAAAAGACAAGGATTAAGCTGACATGCCTCAACTCACCTTAACTCTACCTCCTGTTCTATCAAAACACCTTTTTTTCCTGTCAGCTGCTGTTTCTTCACAATACCTTCCCTCTCATCAAGCTTGGCACTTTGAATAGGCTGTGCCTCCTGCAACCTCCCACTGAGTAGAAAGAAATATATATATATTTTTTTTAGCAGTGATCCCAATTTAAACTTGAAAAAGATGAAGGGTAGACAGCAGGGATGAAGCCACTTCTGCTCTCGAGTGTACGCTAAACTGCGCAGAGCAGCAGGATTAGCAGTGCATTTTCTGCTCAGCTCTCTGACGTGCAGCTCCCTCGCATCTCTAGCAAGTGAAAATTGGAATTAAAAGCACTATTGGATTATCTTTAGTACCATTACGGGCTTGGCACATTGTGTGGCAGGCTGCAGCCAGTAGGATGACAAACAGCAGCATGAAAGGGGAAGGACTGGGTTTGGCTCCGGAGATTTTGCTCATTTGCCTCCGCTGGGACAGTAATAAAAATGAGAATGAATGAAGAAAATAAATGTATCTGCGGTTTAGCAAGAGCTTCTTAACTCAACAGTACATGAATCTCCTCTCTCTGCCACATTATTCCATGCCTCATCTTTTTTTTTTTTTTTCTCCTGCCCTGTGTGTATGACTTTGCCTCAGCTCTTATGCCGATGCTTCTTCCGTTTTGTTTTTCTTTGCTTGAAAGCTCCTCTAAACGTCTAACCCACAAAACATGTGCGCTCTCAGTTCTCAAGACGCATATATTTTAGATTGATCCCTTCAAATTAGCCATTGTGCAACCTGCATGTATCTACTTGCCATATTTCCATGCACTCTGGTAAAGCTGGCGTAGCACAAAATAATTTAGGGGTTTGGGAGGATTGGACTCTCCTGTCGTAAAGTGTGCAGCTTGCGTTTATTTTGAAAAATATGCACCAAGGACGAACAAAGAGAAGTGCTTCTTCTTCCCCTGAAAGGGTTGTTTTGATAATTTATAAAATATGCAAGGAAGACAGTAGGCTGAACATTTGAACAGGTGGAGAAAACATGTCTCTTGGAAAAGGTGTAAGCAATGTTTCGTAAAGCGAGCTCAGAGCCAAGATTTTTAGACAGTTTTCTTAAACTTTAACTTGTCTGGTTTGATTTAACTCTTAATTCTAAGCTATGCAAAACAAATTAGTCATACAAGACAACTGGAAAATTGGATGAAAAATGTTAGAAAAGCTTGCAACCAAATGTTTTCTTTTACCCAACCGTTCTTTGCATTGTCTAATGTGGTTTGGTAAACAAAATAAATATAACAAATTGACAAAAGCTAGAAGATTTTTTCACAAAAGTCCCATGCACATTTCATGACTTCTTAAAATTGATTTAGTTTGGTTCATATTTGTGTTTATTTATAATTTTTTGAGATTTTTACAGTTAAAGTTCCCCCAATATCAAATTGTAAATTTTGATGCAACCAAAGGCTGAAACGAAAGTTTCTCTAATACCCAGGCAGTCCCACATGCTCCTCACTTCTGTGCTTCGTTGCATTGTTGCTATTCCAAGCAAAAAAGTTCCAGCGCAAATGTGGAGATGAACAGCAGAGACATTTTAATTGGTGTTACAAAGCACCTACATTTTCTGAGAAACTACCTTCTTTCTTCTCTTTTCTTTTCTTTTTTTTTTTTGCTTAAAGACGAGAACAAAAACAATTGCTTGAAATAAGTCAGTGTACAATGTACATTGTACATGATTTTTGCATTAAATTACTGAAATTTTGTCATTTTTTTGTGTTATTGTTATTCCTGTGCAGCACTTTGGTGAAGTTTTACACCTGTTTTTAAAGTGCTATATAAATAAATTTGACATTGACATTGACATTTTTATATATATATATATTCCAAGTGATTGAGTTCATTCAGATTAGAAGTTTGAATGGGGACTGGAGCAATATAGATTCCAAGGTTTTTTTTGTTTTTGTTTTTTAAAAAGCAGGGCCTTTATTTTAAAGCTAACCAGTATAGCAGCTTTAATCACATTCAAACTGACACTAATGCTACTTTTGGCAGTATTTCAAAATCCTTTGGATGATGTATACCTTCTGATTATAAAGCTGTTGGCAATCAATATGAGCTAAGAATACATGGATTGGTTGGCAAATCTATGGACAAACCTGGCAAACAACCACCCTCCTTCATTCCACCTCTCACCCCGTGCCTTGTTTTTAAACAAGACGAGAGGACCCAGTAATTTAGTGTGATCTCTTTTCCCATTAGAATATAACAGAGATCAATTGCACTATTTCTTTCATTAAATGTCTCATTCCTCCTCTACTTTAAGGGTGCTGAGCAATATGGGTGTAGAGACAAAAAGGAAAAAAAAAAACATCTACCCTCTTTGAAGCATAATCAAAGCTCTTGGGATGCAAAGGAGTTCTCCTTCTTTTTTTTACGCAGGAAATCTTCAAAATAAAGACGGTGGGGCACAGCCTTCTCTAATTGTGTGATACAGGTTCTCGCTTGAGGTGCTAATACAGGCAGCTCAGTCGAGTGGGGTTCGGAGGAACACTAAAAAATATCCTTTGCACAACAACACTTTCTCCCGAACATCGAGTGAAGTACAAAGAAAGGAGGAATTGAACAAGCAGAAGGTAGAAAATTACATACTATGGATGCTTTGATTCAAACTTTTCTCCTTTATGCTGGGGAAACAATACAAATCCACACTATTTAGAGCCTGCAATACTCTCAGTATCGTTTTTGAAGGACGACAGCTAAAGATTTGGTTCTGTTGCCCTAAACAATCAATGTAACAAAGAGACATATTACAGGTTTGGCAGGCACCCCATGATGAATGCATTGCAATATAATATTTCACCATTCTGATTTTGTAAAAGCATGTCCAGCCAGTGGGTTGGGGGGCGGAGGATTGTGAACCTCCATTTTTTCGCGTGGGGAAATTCATCACTTTAAGAAAAAGATTCAAAACCCAGGTCAACTTTTGGTTTAAAATGTACAATTTTGCAGACAAAACCTTTTGTCAAATCAAACTAAGCCCATCGAAAACAATACCACATTTGAAGGAAAAGGGTGCAACCTTTTAAGCATGAGATCAGCTGTTTAGATTTGCTCCATGCCTATTGTATCATTAATTTCAGTCTAAATTGCTTTCTTTTAATGATACAATTGATTGTCAAAAGCAAGACATCCTATATTTTCCATATGCACTACAAAGAACATTTATGTCCTTTCACTATTCAGTCTTTTTGAAAATGTTTTCCAAATAGATCCGCCTTTTTAATAAAAAGTGGGACTTTGGGAGTACTCTGGTCATAGACAAGCATTCATGTGTGGTGAGAGGTGACAAAAGGGAGTCCTGGCTATGGTTAAGTATCGATTGGAGGACATCCAACCAGTCATTATGAAGGATAAAACGATGTAATTTTAAGCTCTGTGTGGCACAGTAAAGAGCTGACTTTTTTTTAAAAATAAATAAATAAAGCCAGAACGTAAGACATCTTGTACCTTATGGAGTTTTATGACTAATACTGGAACTTTAAACTTCCCCGACACTCCCGTGCTCTTTTGCAAGCAGAACTTTAGTTGGGGGAAGAAAAAAGAAAAATGTCTTGTGATTGTAATCAGTGATTAGTCAAAAATTGACATAAAAAAATCTAGGCTTATTTTTGATTTAGAGTTTGCTGTTGCTTCAACAGAGAATTTTGTTTTATAATGAATGTAATCAAAGCAAATGTGGTCTGTTTATCACTGTTTGTCATAATTTTGGACTTGTGTTGACTTTCGCAGCCAAACCGATGAATGATTTGTAAATCTTCCCGAATTTGAAACATTTTGTTTCTGTGATTATTGATGTTTCCTAGCAAAAAGAAAATGAGACGATTTAATCAAGGGTATTTACAACAGCGGGATCCTTTTTATTTCTAATACAAGGAATAAAAGAAAAAATTAGTGCACTCGAGCTATGTCAAATTAGATATATCTCACTGACAGAAGAAATTACTTGATGACCTGTTTTTTTTTAACTAAATTATTCAGTGGTGTGTGACATATATTTGCTCCCTTACAGATTCCATTGCTTTGTGTTATTTTGTCACATTTACATGTGATGCAAAATAAATGTTCATATCAAAGAAATGTAACTTGAATAAATACAAAAAGCAAGTTTTAAATGATTTAATTATTTAAGGGAATAATAAAATATCCAAACAAAGCTGCCCGGATGTACAAATGAGCATGTCTCTCACACCAGTCAATTGGTTCATCACCATAGGAGACAAAATGGCAATGTTTAATTTTTGCATCACTTCTGAGGATTTTTGGCCCACTATTCTTGCAGAATTGTTGTAATTCCAGCCACACTGGACAAATTTCAAGCTTTTTAAGGTCACACCAAAGCATCTCAATCAAAACTGAAGTAAAATTGTAACTGAGTCACTCTAAAAGATTTTTTATTTCCATCACCATGTGTCACCCTTTTACGGTGTTCTTTTTTTCCGAAATGTGTTTATTTTATGACAGATGTAAGAAGCGCACACTCCTTCCAAAGCGTTCCACTTTTGTCTGGTTAGTGCGCACAACATTTTCCTTAAATCCTTGGGCATCATCATAATGGTTTTGGGGGCATTTTTAGTGATTGGTCAGTAGTAGTTTTACCCTCTGTGTTCTCTCTGGAAGCTATTTTTGTCCAGCCTCTTTCCTTTGTGACATCTGGAGTAAATTTGGTTGGCTGGTCACTCCTGGTGATTCATTTCTTGTTTTTTTGTTTGTTTTTTGGGGGGGTTTTTTGGTGAAAAATGGGTCTCACTGTGGTTCAGTGAAGTTACAATTAAAACAGTTTTGAAAACCAGCTTTGCAAAATGCCCATCACATGTAAATTTATCATATATATCATATATAAATGTGATGCATGCGTTACATAATCTTCATTGTCATTAACCTGGGACATATATTTTTCTGAGATTCTTTAGCTTACTACATGTCGTCAGACTGTTTCAGATGAAATTATTTCTCGTTTCGAGAAGTCTGAAAATAAACTCAGCAAGGAATTAATCGCATTTAACTAATAGAATGGAAATTAGCCACTTGGCTATGATTGCTTGTATTTACATTCTAATATTCATCGTTATGTATTGTCCCATTTTCAAAATGAACCTGAACCGAACTATATTCCTGATTTAATAAGTGGGACTGAGAACCTTTGTTTATATACATGATCAGATTGGCTTGAATAGGCCTCCCGTGGGCCTTAGTACAATAAAATATCATTAGAAATACTATTTTTTATATTAGTTTGATAATATAAAAGTTTGCGTTCTTTGTCTGATATTGAAATTCATTAGACGGTAACAAAGGAAGTCTATGGTAGGATAAACTGCACAGCTTTGTCCAAGTAATAAAAGCAACTTGTTACATGTAGATTGTCAACCGAGCAGGAAAAGTTTCCTGTTTTCCTATCCACCATATTAGTGTGCCATTTCTGCTGTATATATCCCTCATACAGAGCCATACATATTTCATCAGGCTTAAAACAGAAATTGCATCCAGCCTGTTTTATTAGCATTTTAATCCCACTGCAGATTTGTCCGCTGTGCCACAGTTTGGATAGTGCATATCTGACTTTATAAAAACAACTTTATTTTCTTTATTTTAGACAGGTAAAGCAAGAGTAAATAATGATATATATATATATAAAAAATATCTTTAAAATGTGACTATGTACAAAAAAAGGGTACAGACTGGTGCTTTGTTATACTTATAATTTAACATGCAGATTTAGATTTTGCATTTAACATGCAAAATCCAAATCTTATTTGGATTTTATTGCCAAATAAGATTTTATTTG
This sequence comes from Poeciliopsis paucimaculata, assembly GCA_903067055.1. NCBI lineage: Eukaryota > Metazoa > Chordata > Actinopteri > Cyprinodontiformes > Poeciliidae > Poeciliopsis > Poeciliopsis paucimaculata. Next base: position 20,785 of record CAEGAD010019348.1, read on the forward strand.
AAAGAAACAACATTCACCTTGTCATTTAAATACAGATTATTATTTTTTTATTCTAAAGAAATGGCTTACTTCAAAGTGAGCTCTGTTGTCAAGTTTGTAAAGCATGCTTTTTTTTTTTTTTTCAATAATCAGGAAAAAAAAGATGAAAGCCGCTGTATGAATTCAAATTTAATTTGTTCAGTCATCCATTAAAATGGTTTGTCTCTCGCTACTGCCACAACACCGTCCCCCTGCTCTCTCCACACACACCCTCTCGTTCTCACTCAAGAAAGCTGTGTGGCAAGACCCGAGCTCTGACTCAGAATGACAATGAGATGAGCCGGAGAGAGGGAAAAAAAATACATATTGAGGGCACAGTGAGCTTAAGCAATTAAATTAAAAAGTTATTAACTTTGGAATGAGGGACACTGCTCTCCTTCCTGTCACCGCCTGCAGACGTAGAAATAAGGGAAACAGGAAGAGTGGTGAAAGGAAGGAGAAAGACAGAGAAGCACAAGAGAAAAGAGAGAATTTGTAGGTGATGGCGAAGGTTATATGCTTAGGGACATCCTCTGCAGCAGTGATACTGCCAACTCTTTTACTCTGATCCATGTCTCTGTATGTGAACCTGCTCACTTGACCATTTGGAAGCAACTGCCTTGAGCAAAGGACTGGCTCCTTGCCACTCTCCATACTTATTCCTACGTCAGCATCATCGTAGCATTGTGAGCCCAAATTCCAAGGGACTTGGAATCAAAGTTAATTAAGCCTTTGCTGTGGTTTGCACTAATAATAACTTATGAGCTGACTCCTAATTAACCCTAAGAAACTGCTTCCTTTTACTGGAGTAAGTGATATTTGGAATTATTACACAATTAGCACTGTTATACCAAGCATAAACTTTTCCAGTAATGATTGTTCTATACTCTATAATAAATGAAGCATTGCATTTACTCTGTGTGTCAGTATTGGGAATATATTTAAAACGCTTTTTACTGTGCATGCAGAACTGGAGGCCTGAAATAAAGTGAGTCAAATACCATGGTCCAGAATTGCCCCTCATTAGTGGAGTTATAAATCTGGTCCATAATATCATTAGCGGGCAATGGATTTTGTGCTAATAATTTATTTAATAGGGATACATAATAGCAGGTCATGGCCTCGAGCCATTTTTGTTTCCATTAAAATGTGAAAAACTTAATTGTTTTCAGTATTAACCACAAAAGGATTAAGAAGCAAAGTGTATTTCACAGAGTTTACGTCTTTACAGCTTTTGCTTTAAACGAATGAGCATTCGTATTTTGAAGATAGTGTCACAATAAAGAAATATGTCACTAAGCGGTTTAGGCATAATTTTTTTGTCAAGGTTTCTTTGTTTCGTGATAACAGAAGTTTCTTGACTATTTGTGTGGAGTAAGAAGCAACCCAAATAATTTAGCTGCAGATAGAAACAATGTTTTCACACCGACTTCACATGAACAATTTTTATTGTTTTTAATATCAGAAAGCTCTACTCAGTTTATCTCAACTATACATATTAAGTCAGGGATATTTCTCAGTGCCTCTTCAAGATTATACTTTTTAAATTGTATTAATTTTATTCCATTATTTTTACATAACACTTCTATGCATATCCAACGAGTGTGGTAAGAGAATCATGTTTAATTTTTTTCGCTGATCATTCCAAGGTTTCAGTGCATAAAATTGCTTTTTCATAAGTAACATTGCAATTAAAAATAAAACAAACTACTACTTTCCACAAGAAAACCCCACTTTTAATTTGTTCACTTTAGAATTGAAGACGCTACATGTTACGTTGACTTAAGATGCACTTTCACATGTGTTTCTTATAAAATAAAAATTTTTCCACCAAATCTCAACTGCTGTTGATGCAAGGAACAATCATTGAAATGCAAAGTCGACTTTGTAACTGTGGGTAGACTGAGTTCCTAGTGGGGAATCAGACTGCGGAGGGCGTTCCAGTTGTTTGTTTGGGTTTTTTTTGTTTTTTTTTCATTTGGGAAGTTGGAATTTCCCAGTTCCGAGTTCAGCTAGAATGCAACATTATTATTCACCTTCCCTCATCCTGCCAGTTTTCTTCTTTCCACAGCTGTTTTCCATCACCTGTTTTTTCTCTGCCTGCATTCTCCCGCAAATGTTTGTATTTTTGTCTGATTATGTGCCTGTTTTCTGTTGCCAGCTTTATGTCTTGTTCCTGTTTTTTGCTTAGTTTTCTGTTCTTCATTAAATCTTTCATCACGACCATTCTGAATGCCGGTCTGCAGTTTGGGAAAGCTATAAACCTACATTACCTGAAACCTGGTTACATGGTTACTTGCTTTTTTATTTGGCTACTTACATATCAGTGTGAAGATGTCACAGAATAGTTCGTAGAGCAGCTGTTAGCACTGTTTCTTTTAAGTAAGAAAGTCCTGGGTAGGAATCCAGGCTGGGAACTTAAGTGAAGTTTTGATGTTCTCCCTGTGTGCCTGTGGATGCAATTTTCTCCACTGTGAAACAAAGACATGCAGGTTAAGGAATTGGTTGCTTTACACTTTCTTAAACATGCAGCAACATGTGAGTTACTACATTGTCTGTTGCTGTGTTACCCTGTGATGGACTTAAAACCTGCCTGTTGTATATCTAAGCTCTCGCGCCTTGGCCACTAGAGACAAAAATAAACCCCTTTGGAACTTAGGAAAATAAATGAATGACTAAATGAAATGTATTTGTGATTTCAGCCAAGAAAATTGATGTCATCTAATACTTGACAAGTACTAAAGCAAATCCTGAGTATAGGAAAATCATGCTTGACATCACAGGCCTGCTGTTGCGAGCCATAAATCCAAATTTGCCGTTTTAAGTTGGTAAAACCCAAGACAAAGACTGATCTGCTTTCCGACTGCCTCAAGACTGTAGGTGGCATCCAAATCCTGTTAGCCTGCAGAGCTGTGTGAACAATGTATAATGTGCTGGAGTTAAGGTTGGAACAACAGCATGCCAGGTGACCACACTCAATCATCTGATGCTGTTCTTACATTATGCAATCATGCAACTGCTTGACAAGCCTTGACTGACTGCCAAAAGGGAGGACTGTCTGAGAAGTGCACTCCAACTGGAGTTGGATCCTTTAGTGGAGGAAATTGGCTGGAAATAAAGATGAAAATCAAATAATGCTTTTTGTACAAGAGGATTTTTTGCTGCATAATCAGACTGCTGCTGAAAGTAACCACTACTTTCTCTCTCTCTCTCTTCAGAAAGACCTAAACAGAGAGCTTTATTAAGTCTGATAGGAGCTGCTTAACACTAACAGATCGTTAACTAGTTTCTTCTCAAACTGCAGGCAACATATCCAAACTCTGTGTTCTTTCTCTGGTCATGCTAATCGGAAAAAGTCTCCCAAGAATCAACTTTCCTTCTGAACATTTTCTTTCTGCTGTTCAGGCCATTTTAAGCTGAGAAAATTCACACTATGTTCATGACTATAATCCCAGAAGGCCCAAAGTGTCATCTTTGTTTCATTTCTTAGCTTTCTACAAATTGCTTTGCTTGCTGAACAAAGACTAATGCTTCAGTGTTTTACAAGGAAGCTATTAGGAGGTGCGAAAATGGAAATCTACTTAATACTTATTCCATAGGCAGCTTGGTACCCTTCAACAAATTCATGTTGGTTTTAATGTGCAGGACTGAAGAAGTGTATTGTTAACCAAGATCCAGATGGGGGTTTTTAATGTTTAATCCTGTGGAAGTGACACAACATCTGTACCAGAGAGGGCGTGGAAAGGAGCTTGCAAGATGAAGATTCCCGCATGGTAAATTTCTAAAATCCGATAAACTCTAATCAGGTTCTTTGGTTTGGAACACGTGTTCAATTAGTCTGTTAGCAAAATCAATCTGCCAATCAGATGGCAGCTGGGTATTTAGGTGTCTAGGTCTAGGCCTGGTGAGGACAACCAGCTGAAGTTCAAACTGAGCTTAACAATGGATAAAGCTTACAGAAGATGGTCCTAAAAGCCTCTGCTGCAGCACACCTGAATAGAATAATTAGGTCATTAAGGCTCTGGAGAACTTATCTACCCAAGATGGAGGAAATTAAGCCATTTCGTTTCAGTGTTTTGTACCTGTGGCACGTAAAAACTGCAGGACTGTGGCCCTTGAGGACTGGAGTTTGACACCCCTGTCATAAAACAATAGTTATTTCAACAAAAATGCTTTTGCTCTTCTTAAATGTCATATGAGAATGGGCAGATTGCTTCAATATGAAAGAAATGCTAGCTTGAATTGTAATTCATTCCAATTAAGGTATGTAGAAAACCATCTCTGAATGCATGACATGTCAAACCTTGGAGGAGAAGCAGTTATAGCCACAGAATACCTCAGGACTCCTGGTAACAGTCGGCTGAATTAGATAACATATTGATAAAAGCATAGACTGGTTCAATGGGTCTTAATTTCAGCTACAATAATTGTACAATAGGATTAGGTCTTGTCATGCACCATGATAGACCCTGCCTTGTGTCTATGGTACAGTGTGGTGGTGTTATAATGGCACAGTTTGGGTCTCTTGGTTCTTTTCGAGCATCCCTTACTTTGAAGGTTACATCTGACCACATGCTTGCTACACAGTGAAAAAGTTTGGGGTTGTCAAACTAAGTCGACTTATTTTGCACACATAGTTGAAGGCATGTTTCTCATTTTCATACTATTTTTTTTTTCCAGTATGGTTAAGAAAATGGCTTACTTCAAAATAATAAAAAAATAAATAAAAGCATAGAAAACATCACTTACAAAGCATGCTCGGTTTATGCCTCGTATTCTATAATAAGCAAAGCCCCATCTTAACAAAAAGGTGTTATTTGATGGGCTTCGCCGCTACAAAGATGCACTGTATTGTCTGGAAAAAAAAGAAAGAAGAAAAGACAAGAATGAAGGAAATCATCAGGCGATTGTAGTCTGAGGCCCGTTCACTCCAATCTCCTTGTCTTCCACTGCCACACTTCAAAGATGTCTCTGGAGAGTAGCTTCAAAACACACAGCTTTACAGGCTTTTTGAGGACCGCTGCAAAGTCCCAAACCAGCCAAAAAAAAAAAAAAAAAATCTCTCCAGTTATTTGTTTAAAAGTGGGTTTATGGTACTGGATGGGATTTTTTTTTTTTTCATCATTCTCTTTGCTTGACGTCACTTTTATCTTCCACCCCAGTATTGCAGTATTGTTTTTTTTTATTTTTTTTTAAATTTGCTTTCCCTCTGTTTGCATTATCCTCCTTCACTCTCTCCTGCTGTTGCTTCATCCCGCTCTACCCTTGCAGTGGGCTCAAAATGCAGTAGCTTAAATCTTATCGGAGTGAAGGTTCTGCCAAGTGCAATCCATTACAGGAGGGTAGAACGGCAATGTTGTGTTTTTTTTTCATAATTCAACTTTTATCTCCATTAATCCCCTCCGTCTTTCACCCCTCTCACTCTAACATTGGCTCAATTTTCTTTGCCATACTCATTATCTTCCCATTACATCTGCTCTCCCCCCCGTCGTTTTACCATCACCCATGTCTTTTGATCCACCAACTTTTCATCCCGACTAATCTCTCTTTTCTGCCAACTTCACATATCTTTTTTTCCCCTTTTTTAACTGTAGGATATATGCTGCTTTCAGAATTGATCATAAAAAAGAAAAAAAAAAAAACATATTTGACAACACACTGCTATTATATTCTGTCTTTTTTCCTTAGTTGTTTTTTTTCTTTTTTCTTTTTTCCTCAGCTTGTCAGATTTTATTTATTTATTGTCTCATGGCATGTTCGTCTTCTCTTCTTTTTTGTGTTTTCCAGGAATGGGTGACAGCCACTGACCTGCTCATCTCTTTGGACAGGCTGAATACCTTTGGGGACGAGTTTTTTAAGGATCCCAAAGTGCTGCGCTCGTATTTTTATGCCATCTCTGATTTTTCTGTGGGTGGGAGGTAAGCGAACCAAAATAAAAAAAAAAAAAAAAAAAAAAAAAAACATTTTCAAAATGCTTTTAGTTTTATTAAATCCCCTTTGGTCATTGGTGGAATGACCACCAAATAATATGTAATTACATTTTTGAATGGTAATTTATTTAAAATTAGCACAAGCAACAAAGATTTATTTGCTGTTTTTCTTTTTTACAAATGCAGTTATGTTTGTCTCGAGTTAAACAAATATGTCCTTTATAGAGAAAAAATTGCAACATTTGTTATCAGCTTCCACAGTCGCCACTGTATCTAAATTTAAATTTAAAGTATGTGTTCTTGTCTGTCTCTTTTTGAAGAGTGGCGAGAAATGGAAAATATTATAATATCTAATTTATATCCCAATTGATAATTTAATAATAATATCCCAATAATATCTCAACAAATTCATTCTCCAGAGAATCAGAAAATCTCAACTCACTAAAAGTGTCTAAGCACTCAACTAAACTTCAATAAGCAAAGTTTCCATCAAGTTGTTTCTTACTTTTCTTAAAGGCACCAATATTTTAGATAGTTTTCTCTGAACGTTTTTTTAAATCTAATTGTCCATTATTCTTACCATGAAAGGTCTTGAGTGTAGTTCAAAGCACAGGCCAAATGGTTAAACTATCACCTTAATATTCCCTCTTTCTGCCACTCAATTTACCTCGTGATGAAGTTAAACCAGTAAAATGCTCCGCACTTCTTCCGCTTTGGATTTGTTGCTCACATTAATGAGAATGGACATGTCACCACAAACCACACTTCACCTTGGTTGCGACATAAAAAAAAAAAGAAGTGGACAATTAAATAGTTGAGATGGAGTCTTCTGAGAGAATATAAACTTGATGTGACACCTGTCAAAAATGTTTAGGATCACTGCATCAGCGTGACAAATTACCCAGCAATGTCGCAACACCTGGGGGACAAACCCACAGAGCAACATGTTAGCCTTATATCTGGACAGTCTGTTGAAGAACATATGCCTTTACACTCTGCTGCCTCATGTCAAGTCTGTGAGTTAGATGCTGTGAAAGATTTGTTGTGATTTTATTTATTTATTTTTTTTTATTATTTTTTTTTTTTTGAGTTGGGCATCAATGCAGCCGCCGCTGAATATGGATCGGTACGTGAGCTGATGTGGTGACCTCTAGGATGGAGAAAATAGCTTCTGACTGAAAGCTTGGTTGCACAACAGCACTTTCTGTGCCCTCATGTTAGCAGGGTCCGAAACCTCAGCTGCTTCATGTGTCAGCAGATCAAACTCTTAAGCAGCTAATCAATAATGGGAGGTTAATTCAGTCCCATTGCCCTCACTAAATAAACCTCAAAATAAGCAGAAATTGTGTAAAACTTCTACCCACATCTCTTCTCTTACATTTAACTACATAAGTTTTGTGGTGTAACTACATTTAGCGCTGTCACAATAACAATTTTTTATGAGCGATTAATTGTCTCAAAAATTATTGCGATAAACAATAATATTGTTTGAAGACCATTTTAAACTGATGTAACGGAAATAACATATCTCAAGCACATCCTGCCAAAAACAAATACACGTTATTTTCAAAAGAACACTTAACACTGGAACTGGTAAACAAAACAACCAAAAACAAAAATAAAATGGGCTCTCAGTCTCTATTAACAAAAAATGCACTTGAATAAAATCTTAACACAATATAAAACCAAAGAGGAAATAAAAACTACATTCAAACAAAAGAGTACAGATTATAAAGTCTCTATACAATATTGCCCTTCAATAATCATTACATTTAGATGGAGAAGATGGCATATCTGACTACCTGATATAACGGTTCACTCCCCCCTCTGTTAATCGAATGATAATTTTCATTTATCATTCAATTAACTGATTCATTGTTTTTTTGTGACAGCCCTAACTACATCTAACATGTGGTGTTAAAGAAACCTGTACAGACGTGTGTGTTGGACTTTGAGTGTTTGGTTTGAGTTTTGTGTCCTGATTCTGTGTTTCTTTAAGCTTCCTCCATGACGTTCTTTTGAGTTTATTTGTATTATTTTGTGGGTTATCCCTTTGGGTCTTCCAGCACAGCTTTCAGTGCTCTGTGTCACTTCTGAAGTTCCTCTCAGTGTCCTATCACTTCCCTTTCAGCTCCCCGCTCATCCCATTGATTCTGATCACCTGGTCCTTGTTTGCACTAAGCACCCATCCCCACTGCACTTTTAGCCTGCTCTGTTTCCCTTATTATCTCACTGAATCCTGCACTTGGCATTCATGAATCCTGTTTCTCTCAAGCCCGTTTCCACGTTTGCAGCTGTCAGTTCTTGACCTTGTTTTTCTATAGAAACTTACCATTCCGTTTAAATCTGCCCTACTCTCAGCTGCATTTGGGTCAAACTCAAAATTCAACATTTGTTGGGATGTAGGGACGTTTTCTCATATTATGTGACAAAACATAATATCGTGATTGGAAACTGTGGAGGAGTTGCAGGCACCCACTGCTGAGTTGGAGGTCTCTGTTGAAAGAACAGGAGTTGCACTTCACATAATGAAAAAGTAGCAACAAGAAAATCATTGCAAAAACATCTATCTCTTTTCTTCCACTCCACAATTGTGCACATCTGTGTGTTGGTCTATCAAATGAAATCCCAATAAAACACATTAAAATGTGTGATCTGTGACATGACAAAACGTGGACAACTTCAATGAACACTTTTGCAAGAAATTTTAACAGAGTTCTTGAGTATCGATTGGAGGCAGTTTTGGTTGTAGTCTTCTCAGTGATGGTGGAACAACAGGGTCTGAGTCTCAGGCCAGCAGACATGTGATTATAGGACAGCTGAGTAAATTTGACAGAGGTTGCCACTCAGTGACAAATGTCTACCCCTTATTGCAGCAACTTGACAAAAACCTGCAACACTGCCAGAAAATGATACATATAGAAAAAGTAAGTCAGCTGGTAAGAAATTAGCCTGTCCATTTGCAAAAGTGGAGAAAATAAATTGTAAAAATTACTATTTTAAGGAGCCGTTTGTCAGAAATTCAGAAAATATTTACTTTATTAAAACTGTTTAAGTACTTTCAGAAAGCAAGGGGTTTATTATGGCTCTTGCTAAGAGAGCCAAAAAGAGTGTATATTTGAGAGAAGTTGGTCTTCCATTGGCATAAAGTGTTCACTGCATCACTTTATGGATCTACTTCTAAAAATGTCTGGCAATTTTATCAAGTCACTTGAACTTCCGCAAAATAATCCGATGATGAAAACCTTTTCCAAGATCTCATCTGGAAACTCTCTGCATCGTATGTTTGCCTTGATGGATATTGGAGACGGGTCCTGTGGGTCGATGAGTCAAGGCACAATTTTTGCTCCAATTAGCAGAGCTGTGTTTTGTAGAAAAGAAGGTGAGAAATGTTACTCAAGAAACACATTTAAACTGCTGGTAGGGGGTGCACTCTGATCTCGCCCTTGGCCTTCTGTTGCATTCTGTGACGAGGGGTAACATGTCGCTGCTGGAGTGAGAAACAGCGAATGTGGGGGGAAAGAACCTACATATTTTAGAAACCGCTGACTTTTTCTGTTTAAAATGAAAAAACAAAAAAGCTGGTAAAATTGGGAAGACGATGCATTTTACAACTGCACAATGATCCTCATCATGTTTGGTTATGATTATATTCATCATTTTCATATGACTCTCAGTTCCCCAAACTATAATTTGATCAAGAATCTATAAGTAAACATTACAACAGTATCCTCTATTTATAAAATAAATATAAAGGTCAGCTCAAATAATGACAATCGGGGAAGGGGGGATTTATAAAAGTATTTTGTGGGTGCTAAATGACGGCAAAGTTGAGTTTTTGTATGCTTCTAATTCTACAGCTGGAGACAAAATATAACACAATATGCAGGTATGCACTGAAAAATCTGTGCTGGTTTTGGTGAAGCAATGTAAAACTGTTAACCAATAAATAAATAAAAAACTCTAGTACCTTTACAAAAAGTCTTCCAGTGAAGGATTTTTCTCTATGAAAATATTTCAAGGTCTTTCAGGTTTATTGTGCTTTAAGCTCTGGCTGTTTCAAGCATTAAGGGCGAGGTTCAGAAATGTTTGCAAGTCACTTTAAAGTAAATATTGAGCTAACAGTCGCTGTTTCATGCAGCATAAGTCTGTTGCTTTTTGTCATTGTCCTTTGGATCGTATGAGTATATTAGCAGTGGCACATTAACACAGTTGAAAAGTGCAGTCGCTGAGGGGGAATGAAAACCCCAGCTCATCTCAGACCACATTTATGCCTGTGAGGTATAATACGAAGTGACAACTCCGTATGGTGGAAATACCCTCTCACTTTCCTCTGCCTTCAGCTCCGTCCGTTGTGTGCACATTCGTTCAGTGTCAGAAATAAGCATGGAGAGAGGAAAACACGAGGAAAGACTGGACTTGCAGGTGTAAAAAAATGTGTCTCATGTTTCCTTTTAGATGTAAGTGCAACGGCCATGCCAGCGAGTGTGTTGAGGGGGAACAGGGTGGCCTGGTGTGTGCCTGCCAACATCACACAGTGGGAACCGACTGCCAGAGATGTCACCCCTTTTACCAGGACAGACCTTGGGCCAGGGCCACGGGGGATTCTGCCAACGAGTGTTTGAGTGAGTAGCTTGATTCTGGGGGTGCTGTCATGAACCCGCTGGGTGCAGCCATCTGGAAAATCCACAGGGCAGTGTTAAATTCTAGTGACAAGCTCAGGTTGTCAGGGGTTGTGTGAAAACTATGAGTGTGATTCACCCTTCATCATTGAAAGAAAGCAAGGGGGAAAAAAAACAGACATAGCAGTCTTACAATCAAGTCCTAATAAAAGCTGAGTTTTTACGCTGCACTTCGTATTCACTAAGCTGCTATTTCAAACACACATCTATACACTAATAGACTTATAGGCAACTTGGGATTGTCCAAGGACACAACTACTAAAATTGTACAATACTAATTCACATCACAGTTTTATTTGTAAAACTTATTGAAAAGAATATTCACTTTTCCTTTCACTTCATAGGGCGCGCCACAATAATTTCTAAATGACATTTAGGTTTGTGATAGTAATGCAAAAAAGTTCAAGAAGAATGAATACTTCTGCAAGGCCCTGCAAATTGCTAATCGATTCTTCCACCATTCATGTTTGCTGGAATGCTCATTTGTGTTTCTATATACATAAATTAGAGAATTATCCAGATTGGCTCACCCAACCATGAGTTTATACTGAGAGCTGCCAAGGATGAAATGTAATTGGCTGAGGAATGAAAGAAGAGTGTCTACCAAATTGTTTTCTTACTTTTTTTTCTTTCCAAATTCTATTAAACAGCAAGCATGTTTTAATTACTCTTACTCTGAGTAAGCATCCTAAATATACTGCTGCACCTAACTTAATCAATGCCATATATAAAGAACAAGTCAAATACAAGAGAGAATATGAAAGCATAACGCAGATTCCTTTGTGTAATTGCGCAGCTGAGAGCTCATTCTCACTAATTTTGCCTCACAAGAACAGTCGCCATAATTTGTTCTTTATTCTTTAGGAAAACTAATTTGACAAAACACTTTCCTTTCAGCTCATGGATTTTGATCAGCAAGTCTGCATCGAACAAAGCAACAAATGCACAAAAATTTACATTTCAACCCAAGTAAAAATTTTAGTTATGTACCAAATCAGTTGAAAGATGTTAAACAATAACTAATATAAAATATAATTCAGTATATTTTAATTTCTGAGGAAAGTAATTGTTTGCACCTATTTATTTATTATTTTTTTTCTCTTAGAAAAGAGCATAGTTAAAAGCATGCAAAGACATCTTCATTTAAACTGTTTAGTTTATTGAGTTGGATTCACACAGACTTTCAGTAGTATTGAGGTGGAAGCTTTGGAAAGAGGAGTTGAGTGACCCGTTTTGTCCGCTCTATGAACAGTTTTGAAATGTTTTGGGGATCATTGATCTGTTGGAACATCCGATTCTATCCAGGTTTTAGCAATTTGTCATAATTTGCCAGCCTAAGGCGATGGCAAATCAGTTTGAATTTCAGAAAAAAAACTCAGAATGTTTCAATTTGTCAAGAATTGGAGAGCGTACCGATTTCCTCCAAAATGGAAAAACAGTAAATCATCAATTTACTGTTTGAGGAGATGGATTGAGCCATCAGGCACCAATGATCAGAAGTAATTTTTTTTATAAGTCTTTCTTCTTCATCTTTGTTTAGACATGAATTTATCTTTTAGCACTCAGCTGGGTGTGGAATGACAGACGTGTAATAATTTTGCAACATTGCACAAGATATTAGGAATGGATCTGTATTAATTTATTATTCAGAAGTTTTGTGGAAGTGTAGGAACTCAAAAGTGTTGTGTTTTATGCATGTTTTAATGTCATAAAAGGCTTGAAGAACAAAAATATGCCACTGAAAGCAAATGTAAATGTATGAGAAATAATTTTGAGGATTGTAATTTTAAAGACAAATTAAAGGATATAGTCTGTTGTGTATTTATTTCTTGTACAGACAACAAAACCTCTGAGTAGCCTGAGGTACCTGAGGTGTAAGGTTGCATTTGATTAGCTTCCTGATGATTCCACAAGGTATAATTGTTTTGGGGTTTTTTTTCTCTTTCTCTGAGTCACTGGGCCTTGAAAAGATCTAAAGAACTCCAACAAATGTATCGCCCAGATTATTGAAATGATCAGCTCTGTAACCCAGCAACAGGAACAAGTCTGTATTTCTGGTCCTAAATGCTGCGACACTCTTTGCCTCTGTTTCCATGTCAGAGCATCATGCTACAAGACAGACGTCACCATTCCACTGAATGCCTTTCCAGTCGTGCCTCCATTCAAACTGAAATTTTTCACACATCCATCACTTGTTGGCTTTTCCCCAGCCATCTTACGGGCCTGCAAGTGGTTGAAGATTATTCTAGCTGAAAGTGGGCACACTGTACTCTGACAGCCAGTCAAAAGCTGACACCCAGAGACAGACAACCGCTCTCTCACCTGTTCACATCAGTTACCATAACCTGCATATATTTGGGTATTTTGAAGGAGACTAAAGAAAAGGAGCCGAGCCTGCTGACAGGTTCAAATCTACACCCATATAAAAGTAAAGTGACAGCCCTGGCTCACTGTGTTTTCCCTTGGAACAAATATTATACATAACACTTAGAGTTGTCTTTTAAATGCTGTGCAAGATGTCAGATATGTTCACCTAAGGGTAGTCTTTGCAACCTTTTTTTTTTGTTTCAGTGCAACCTGAAAAAACTGAGACGTGTCTTAATGAGGATATGTAAAAGTACAACATAATTTAAGCCCATGGGTTTCTTAATGGTCGTGATCAGCTACCAAAGGATGGAGAGACTTTTCAGCTTCGCAGTTAGCAAAGTTCAATATGTCAGTAACAGTGAGGGTAACTCAAAAAAACAAAGAAAAAGCACAATTTTGAACTCTGATTGTGTTGCAATTCAGTGCTGAGTTACTCTGTTAAAAATCCACAGTGACCGCAGCGTACATTTTCTGGCAGCCAACTCCAGTTTGCCCCTTTCAGCCCCCCTTTTTTCCTATCACCACCCCAGCTCTTGTCACACAACTTTCTGCTTCAAATATGCCCAGTGCTTTCATAGGACATTAAATGAAATCGATTTTTTTTAACATTTGTGCTAAGCCTCACTGACTGAGACAATGCATGCGATTAATAGTTATGTTAAGGCAGTCCTAATTCTTGAACTTTTATACTTTCTCTTTGCAGCAACAACCATCAGAGTATTGTGTTCTGGTTTTTTTTTTTCTTTTTTTTTTTTTTTGTGAGACCATAAAGTGGTGCATAATTATGATGTGGAAAGTAAATGACTGCAAATTATTGGTTTTCTTCTGCATGTTCTTTTTATATCTCTAAGTAAATTTCAATGCAACCAGTTGCTTAGAGATCAGTAAAGAGTTCATCTGGGTGCATTTCAATTTCTCTGAAAATACATCTGTCCTGCGAAGCAAAACATCAGTGAGCATGAAAACAAACAACAACAAAAAAGTAATAATTTGCAGACAGGTCAGGGAGAAAGTTGTAGAGATGTTTAAGGCAGGTTTGGATTACTAAACAATGTTTCAAGCTCAAGATTTAATCCTTCATCTGGAAACAGATTATAACTGCACTGCAGCCCTACTCATTCTTAACCATCAGAAGCCCATTGCATATTGCTTATTTACAAGAACAAATGTCATCAGTGTAGTTTGTAAGAAGTGTAGTTATAGTTTGCCACAAGCCATGCCAGAAACCCAGCAAACACGTAAAAGAGTGTACTCTAGTCAAATAAGATTAAAATGAAACTTTATTTTGTCCTCCCTACAAAGCACCGTGTTACTGGAAGCTAAAAAGTCACCCAGTAATGAAAGAAAATGAAAGTTGCTCGGGTCAGATGAAACCAAAATTTACCTTTTTGCCCTACGTACAAAATGCTGTGTGGTGGAAGCTAACGGCGCCCATGATCTTCATCCCCACTGTGAAACAATCCTGTGTGGAGGTTTTTCTTCAGCGTTGGTCAGGAGAGTCAGTCCCCTTCCAGCAGGTGATAATCAATTGAATCAAAGCTTATTTGTGTTAAAATGACCCAGTCAAAGTCCAGACCTAAATCTGTAACAAGATTTGAAACTCTGTGTTTTCAGATGCTCTCGATCCAATCAGACTGTAACAAGATCTGGACACTGAAATTTCAGACATTTCATTGTCTGAACAATTTCAGTGTTCAGACGTGCAAAACCAGGAGAGAAATTGCTCAAAAGACTTGATGACCTTTAATTGGAGTGGTAATGTTTTTAAAAAGGTTTATTACAAATTGAAGCTAGATTTTATTGAATCATGTTTAAATTCCTTCTATTTCACAATAATCATCTATTCTCTTTGGTGTATTAAATGAAATTTGAAAAAAGATATAAGATTGTAAATATGGGAGAATATAAAGGGTGCAGGGCATTGTATTATATCTTGATATCACTGATTAGATTTTTTTTTTTTAAATTGTCCGATTGATTACTTTATTCAACAGACTCCACATGGTCCACATAGATACACAGCAATTCATGAAAAATCTTCTAAAAGACTTCCATACCAATGTTTCCACAAAGACGACTGGTAATGATGCACACCAATCAATATTATTTTTAAACATTTTGTTTTGACTCTTTTTTTTTTTTTTTTTACATTAAAAGACAGAGTTTAAATTGTCTTTTAAACACAAAATAATTATATTCTTATAATTAACAATATAATTTTAAGCAAATTATATTGTTAATTTGCTTGAAACAAATTTAACAATATAAAGAGAAGCCAATAATGTTTTTCAGACAATATTGTTTTTACAATTGCTTAGCAAAAGGGACAGTTTATAACAGGCTTTCGACCTTTTCAGGGCCAGAAAACCATATAGACATTCAATAGAATCATAATCAAGATAAAGCAGAACTTCATAGGATATCCAGAAAATAAAACCTGATTGATCAAACCACTTTTTTTTTTTTTTTCTTCAACAGTATAAACTTTTAAACATTTTAAATCATCTTGTGGAACACCTCAAAGCCAGGACTTTACAAGAGCACTAGAGTCTTTACTGAAAAATTAGTTTGGAATAAATTTAATTTGAAGTCTTTGATCTCCGTCTTTACAACTTGCGTTTGCTTATTAGTTGATTTGTTTTCAATGTGTGAAACTTGTTTGAATTCATCTTCATAAACATGGTTATTAGGGCTGGGTTGATAACAAAGAGAAATGTGTCTGTCTTTCAGATTTAAAGAAGCATCAAGCTTTAAAGGACTATAAAAACTTGTGCATGTCCTTTTGAAGGAGTTTAAATTCTTACAAAATAAAAAAAAAGTAATTAATAAAAATTTTTAAATTGGGTATATAACCCATTAACAGTCTGTAATTTCTGTATAGTCGTGACTCTGAGAAGCAAGCAGGTTGTGGAAATAGGCATGTTGTAATGCCTTTTTTTTTATTTACTTAAAGTAGTCTATGAAGGTTTATGAAACTCTGCAGCTTTATAGTTTGTAATGTTAAAAATGTGTTGGCAAATATGTGAGAACTAAGAGCTGAATCTGTGTACAGATGTGTGGGGATATAATGGAATATCATTCTCATCAAGATTCTTCCCTCTGAGAATTAAATCCTTTATAGCCTGTCAGTTTGCAGTGGGTCCCTGGAAAATTCATTGTTTGCCTGATGTTATAATAGGTTCAGCCTGAGGCTCTTTCCATGGGGACACACTTTAAATTCCATCATCACATCTTTGAAGCTGACATATGCATTTGTTTAGAGAAAAGGGAGTCATTTTCTTGAACATCACCATAAAAACTCATTAATTTAAAACTTATTTTTGCCTCATCGGAATGCTGCTTTAACATCGATGAGTAAAAGTTGATTTGATTTTTCTTGTTTTTGTAAGGTGGACTTCCTGTCATTCTATTTACTTTTTTGTTGTTTTTGAAAAAGAAGAGTAAGCTAATTTGTTTTTACTGCAGCTGCAGTTTTTTCAACTTTTGTCACAGTATAACTCTAAACATTAGATCATCGCTGTTTGACGCTATAGTTCTAAGTTAAAGTTATGATTTGTCATTTTGCAGTTTTACCTAGCCTGCCTTCCTTTGCAGTCCTACTCAATCTTAACCCTCTATTTAAAAACAAAGAGTTAGAACCTCAGTTTGTAAATCTATTCCCAAATCCAAATATATTTTCTTAATTTTAAAGGCACAGCAATCATTTCTAAATCTTGATTAAAGTGGCTGGGTATGTTATGTTTATAATGGCTTGTTTTGCTAATTAGCGTAGAAATCGAAAGGATCAAATATTTCTTCCAATTTAAATATTAATTATAACTTGACTGAATACTACAATAACTAGGATCAAGCTGAAATGTAATTGACTTTTAATTCAATCTTTATAATTAGACTCAATTTACTATATATTTTCATTTTTATTTTTGCAGGTTGGTGGTTATTTTTTAGGAAGGTGCTGCTGCGTGATTAATAAAATCTTACGCAACACTCAGAAGTATATTAAATAACCAAAAACTGATGATATATCAATTTCTTGAAGGTGTATCTAACCCTAGAAAACTAGATGCAATATTTAACATATATTTTTAAACTAATTAGAATTTCAGGGATGTAAATGTGTATTGTTAAATGACTGAATTTTTTTATTGCCTGAGTTCAGTTTGCTTCATGAAAGAAATACAAAATATTTTTTTCTTAAGTTTTTTTTTTTTTTTTTTTTACAATGCATAACTGTTTGAAATTTTTGCTAAAATTAATATGCCTTTAATTTGTTTTGTTTTTTTTCTTTTGTTTTTTATTTTGTAAACTTGCTTTATGTATATATTATTTTAACTGTTAAAACGGGCTTCTTGCACTTATTTTTCAAAGATATTTTTTGGCATTGGAGTGATAAGTCTTGATTTTCTCCTTCACCTCTCAACAGTTTGTGCTCTAAAACTCCTAGATTAAATCACTTTAGAATTGATCACAGAGTGATAAAGGTTTGCAATATCTGTTACACAATTTAATGGGAGAGAAAAAGAGGCCAATTCCCACACACACCCTTCACCCCTAATTTGATTTACAAAAAAATGATGATGTTTTCAGACCTGAGAAGCTTTCTCTTCAGGACCAAAAATCGCTGTCTGTTTTAATAAATCAGCCAATGCAATGGCGAGAAGCATTTGCTGGAATTGACTTTTTTTTCCTTTCCAATTGGACATGTGAGGGCAATCTCTAGCACCATAAATGAGATTAAGCAAGTGAGGTGCAACGTGCCAACCACTTGTCAATATTTATTACACAGCCATAATAAATCTAACAATATAAACCATCTTAGTTACTAAAAAACCACTTTACCACCTTAGTTCTCTGATAATACTCTCTGAAATTTACAATATGGACCTTTACATCCTAAACATTTTTTCTGTGCAATTCTTTGAATGTAGAACAAAGATGAGATGTATGAAACTTCAACTTTGTGTATTTGTAAAGAATTCACAGTGCTTCTCTTTTTCCACACTTTTTGTTACAGCCTGATTCCAAATTGAAATAATTTAATCTCTTTCCTCAAAATTCTAGACACAAATATCTCATTATGACAATGTGAAAAAAGTGATTTTTTTTTTTTTTGCAGAATTGTTAAAAATAGAAAATCATATTAAGTGTTTGCCATCTTTGGCATGAATACCAACACTTTCTGTTTTCACTGATCCTATTAAAACAGAGAGAAGACATTCCTATTTATCAGTACAATATTTGTCAAGAAAGCTAAAACATCTTCTCCAAACAACTTCTTTAATGCAGTTAGTTAATCTTGCTGCAGTAAATGCATTATCAATCCCATTGTTAGAAGATGTTAACCATCCATTGAAGAGAAGCGTTATAGATAAAAATATTAATGTGGAAATAATGAAAAAACTTCTGTTTGTTTGCAAACGGCAAAAAAAATAAATAAAATCTCATTGTAAATGCCAACAGATTGTGGGTCACAAAAGGGTCTCATTTACGTAGAACAATCTCATGTGCAACATGACGACTCAAATGCTCATGCATCACCTTAGGTTTCTTGACCAATCCGACATGTCATTCATCCGGCAAATTAATTGTAAAGGAGAGAAATTATTGCGCCTTCAGGGATTCTGCACCGTTACTGTTCTTCAATTGTACTATGGAAATATTAATATATGGGACAGAAAAAAATAACATTGTTGTTTGTATTAGTTCTCTAGCAAATAAGTCGAGATGGCAGCTTTTTTATATATGTACTCTTTTATATCATACCCTGCTCATGATTGATGATGCAGAATAGAGGCTGTAATGAGTTGATAATTGATATTAGTCATTAGCTTACCACTAATGAGAAATGAAACATGCTGCCAGCGACTGCATTTAGCATGATTGCATATTTAGTTCAGGGCTAAAGTGTAGAGAGTTTTTTTTTTTTTTTTTTCATTAAGGTTTGCTAAAACCTGCCAATAAATTGTTATGCTTCATTTTGTTACTATATTATGTTCTTTCAAACAGCATATAGAAAAAAAAAGCCTTTCTGTCTCACTCTTAGCCATATTTTTTGTGAGCTTACAGTAGCTGTCCTCCAGGTAGGAGAGTTTGAAGCGACACTCTAGAATGTGGCTTGGAAAATAGAATACCATCATTACCCACAGACCTACCAGTAAAATATATATATATGTCTATTTAAAAAAAAACTAATTTATAAAGGCTGTGTTTGGATCTTCCCTTTTTAGCTTTACTCCACCTTATATCCATGCTGGCAAAACTTGTATTTTTTTATTGTTTGTTTTAGCAAAGTCTAGAACCAACCTGCTTCATATTTACAGTATATTTGACTTTGAATGTGATGACATTGCATTTTTACAGCTACATTATACAGTGTTTTCACAGGTTATTATGAACTGTAACAAGATATTGATGGCTAAAACCGCAGAAGTAGATTGTTTCTCTTGCCGTGTGTCCAAACTAATCTGTTTGAAATAGATCCCCAGGCGGCATTATCGAGGCAATGTAGACAGCTACATATGGATGATATGCAAAAAATAAAACTTGCTAAAGATATTCAGATGGAGTATGAACTGCTGATGTACAAGTCTCCAAAGGAACATTAGTGCCACCGGCTCACATTTTTTTGTGAGGGCAAAGCAGTAGTTTTCCCTCTCACTGAGGAAATAGGGGTTTCCCAGAGAAAAGACATTTAATTAGATTTCAACCACTCTCAGAAGGCTCATTTAGACACATAATAATGTGGATACAGATTGCCCTTTGGTCTGCCAAATTGCTGACCTTACGTATCACCATATGTTCTGCTTCATGCTTCGTGTCACTCCTGTTTTATTTCTATATTTGATCAAGGTTATAATTTAGCTTTATCAATGTCAGGACTACAATTTTTCACAAACTAAACTGGTACTTTAGCAGAATCGAAGGCTTTCCCTAGTCAACTTAATCAATAAATGTTTACTCACAACACTGACTACTAATTTCTGTCAACCCAAACTTTAGTCAGGCTTCTAAAACAGAGAGCAAGATATCAATAAATTAAGATATAGTTAATGGCTTATTTTCTGCATGATGTACAATGTATATACATTATATTTTCTTAAAATATTTGCATTAATTTTACACAACTTAAAGATAAATATTGGGCAACCATTCTGTTTTTCAAATATTCTTTATATGTATTCTTGCATACAAAATCTGCTGTACCGTTAGCAGCAGTTTCCATATTTGCAGGGTTTTAATATATTAGTTACATTAAATTCCTCCCACTCTTTGTTTATAGTTTTAAAATAAAACCCTTGCCAATTTACACGTCTTCAAATGTGCAGAAACTTTTACTTTTGTAACATTTGCCACACGACATTTTGAGTTATGCAAATACCTGCATCCCACTTCAGTTCTGCTCTTGAGAAACACTGAATTTATACCAATGCTGTTACAGGTTAAAGTTTTCCTGAGTTCATTTCTCCAAGTTTCAACTCTGATGTTTAGCCAGAATTGTATTGTTGAAGGAGGGGGCTTCATCGTGGGAAAAAAAAAAAAGAACAAAATGTCGGTGCCTTCAAATGTCTGTGCAACCTTCTTAGTGCTGGTGATGCAATATGGTCTGCAGGCTCATATTGAGAAAAAAACGGCACATTGAAGAGGTGTGTGTGCAGAGCTGTAAATGTGGTCAAGATGGCCGAGCAAGCTAAAGAAAACTCTGTGGGGGGTCTTGGGTTAAGAATGTTGGAGGAAATGCCATGAAGTGGTTTGTTTCAACTATGTATACAGCTTGTAACCATCTTCATCCCACAGACAGGATGGAGATTAGGAGTAAAGCCAACACAAAATGCCACCATGTGCCTTTAGAGGAACTCTATATTGATTTTTCAATTCTCCTGAATCCTGCAGTAGTTCCCCGAAAACATATCACCCATGTAATGTTTTGATAGTGTTTGTGGAGATGCACTGTGAAGCACATCCATCTAAATTCTCCACCAAAAAACGGCGCTCAGCTCAAAAGCTGCACCACACAATTCAAAAATGATAATTTAAAGAACAAGAGAAAAATCTCCGCCATTGTTCATGTGTAGTGTGGTTGAAATTCTTCCAGAGAAATTCACTTCAATGGGAGAAAGTCCAGACAGAGCAGGGAAATTAGATTAGAATCGAATTAGGAAGGCGATGACTTCGTAACTCCACTTTATTACAAAGAATTTGAACACACGTTGATTAAATCTGCCATTAACTGACAGTTTTCTCAACAGTAACTTGGTGTGACAACGCTAAAATGAAACATGATACAGATAGCAATTAAGGCACTGTAAACTCGGCAAGCGAAAAAGTAGCAAAAATGAAGGTCAGACCACTTGAGCTGAGAAAAACCAGCAAATGAGCATGAAAAACTATGCAATATGTTTTCTAAGAAAACTTCCCATGACGGGTAAGAAAAGAGTAATACAAAAATTAGGCTAAAACAAATGCTTTATTTATCTTTTAGGAACAGCAGGGACACTCTTAATGCCATATGTTATCTTCAGCTTTATGAACAGCCTTCCTGAACAGATTTTTTTCCCCACTTGCATGTTTAAGGATACTTTTATAGGTCACAGCTGTCAACTTAATTACACATCATCCAGTGGACCAATAAAAAAGATTATTGACTTATTAAGAATACATTCATCTCTCTTTTAGGAGGTTTTCCTAAATTAAAAAGACTCATTATATCACTTCTTTTCCTGTTAGTCATTAGTGCCTCTGACTCAGTAAGTCTGCTGTTCCCATCCGGGTTAAATCTATGGGAGAGCTGTACGTCCTTTTGCTCAAAGTGAAGGGATCAGATTATTTATATGGCAAATGTAAAAACAACTACAATTCACCAAAGTGATTTTTTTAAAAAAGTCATACAAAACTATGTTCAATAAAAGTATCAGAAGAAGCACGTGTGTCCTGCTTCATTACTTGAAAGTAATTGAAAACAAATGTTTTTTAAGCAGCGATTTAAATTGATCAGCCGTTTAAGTGACTGATTTTCAAAGCCAGGTCATTCCAGAGTGGAACACCTCTGAAAAGACGCCATCACCTGTTGGTTTTAGTTTCAGTCTGGAGGCGTCAAAAGACGACTCACCAGTGGAGCTAAGAGTCCTTGTCTGATCTTAAAAGGGAAACTGTGTGGTGTTAGGCCATTAAGACTTTTAGGAGTTAGCAGTATTTAGTTTTTTTTTTTATTTTCAGGATTATGAAGAAGCATCATTATGGGTTCATGCTGCTCTCATCTAATAGCATGTGAATAAGTTTCACTGCCATTTTACATTTGATTTAATGGATTTTATACAAAACGTGGGTTTACAAAGCCTGTGTTCTGTAGTATGTACAGAGACCAATGCACTGAATCCCACTGAAAACCTATTATTGTTTTCATTTATTGTGTCTAAATGAATATGAACTTGTTTTCTTTGCATTATTTGAGGTCTGAAAATACTGCATCTTTTTTGTTATTTTGACTTTTTTTCATTTTCTGCAAATATTTTTTTGCTTGGATTTTCAGCAACATGTTATTAGTAGTTCACAGAATAAAAGAACAATGTTCATCTTACTCAAACATGTACCTATAAAGAGTATATTGATGGAAACAAAACTACTACTGTACATAAACCAAAACTAGATATTAAGCAATACAACTTAGAACTTTCTCACTACGAAGTAATATTTATTCTGTCCATTTTCTTTAGAAATGAGTGACATTTTCAAATGATCTCGGCCTACAAGTAGAGTACATTTTGGCCAAACCTAAATTAGTACAAATAACATGGTAACTAGCATGCTGCTGTTATTACTCAATAACCCCTGAGTATGATAAGTTCACACAAGTCTGTCTTTAGCAGATGTCTTTAAATTTCTAAAAATGTCACTAAATGCCACGTTCTACAGTCTACACTAGCAGAAATGCGACAGTGGCTTAGGCTGCTGTTGAAGGTGCCACCGCCTGGCTGTCAGTCTGCCTGACCTGCAGCGGCAGCAGCACCACTGGCTGGAATGATAAAGATAGAGTGGATGGGAGGTGACAAGTGGAGACAGCTGAATTTGTGCACTGGCGGCCCACCAGTGCCAATCAGAGCCTGACTCATGCAGCAACTTTCTGCGTTGGAGGAGGACAGTGTTTGTCAGATTTGGCTGCGCCATAACCAGTGGGACTGTAAACGTGATAGCAAGGGGAATCAATATTTGTCAGAAAAATGCGTTTAGTGTTTGAAAATATACTTTTAGCTCAGGAAATCCAAAGAGATTTGGGCTGTTATGAAGAAGCAGCATTATGGGAAGAAGAACAGTTTTAGGTTCATGCTGCTCTCATCTAATGGCGTGTGAATAAGTTTCACTGCCATTTTACATTTCATTTAATGGATTTTATACAAAATGGGCTTTGTTGATGTTTATGACTGAACGTCTGCTCACACATGTAGGTCGAGCCAAACAACACCGGCATCTTCTGAGCCACCCGCCGCTGGTTTGGAAAGTGGCTTCGTTAAGCAAAACGTAAAAGTCACTCTGTGCAAGTGAGCTGAACTTCTTTGAAATGGAGTCAGACTGAATATCGACCAGTTCCAGCAGCACCTGCTGTGTTTCAGGATCTTGAGACAGAGGACAGGACTTTCACTTTATGTCAGACTCCTGACATTTTTTCAAGTTAAATATGGTGATCTGTGTGTGGTGACACTGGCGAGTTTACTCCAGGGTAGCTTCATTCTCTCAGTGACATCAGCCAGCTAGCCTCTTAAGTCCTCTCCTCATGTTTGTCCTCTGAAGGACTCCATAGTTGAAAACTCCTGTGCTGTAAAAATCCGTTGGTAATCCCTTGGATAAAAATAAGGAGCTGAATATCGCCTCTGTGTATTGTGTCATTTAGTAAATTTTACAATGAAGAGTTTTTCCTATTTTTATTTTTTTCAGAACTGAAAATGAAGAGAAGGACTTTACATCTACATTTTCACAGTGGTTTTGCTTTATTTACTTTAGCAAACTTATTTGCTGTGCGATAAGAGCCCATATTGCATTAGAATGACAACCATTTTAACTCTGCGTTATGGGCATGAATCTGTACGGTTAGCCAGCCTGCCATCGTTTGATAGTTTTGATCCAAAACACTCTCTGGCTGTGGTAGTTGTGCTTTTCGTGCACCATGAGCAGACATAATAGACCTGATTTATCATCATCTGCAGACCACAGACATTATTTTAAACAAGTGTGATATGGCAAAGAACTTCAGTGAACCGCAGCGTAAAATGTAAATTAAGCAGAGAAGCTCTTTTCAAATATATTGCCCTTTGTTCAGTATTGTACTATCTTTAGAGAGATGCCACAGCCATTTCCAATCAAAAACAAATTTATTTGACCGAAAATACATTTATATTTAAATCTGGCAGGTCAAAGTAGAATTATGACCTTACCTGCATCTGTCATTTTGTATGTATGGAATTAAACACTAATTCTTTAGTGTTTAAAAGATTTTAAACACAAACATATCTTTCCACTTGTTTCCAGATCACCAAAATTCCAAATGTACTTTCTAAATATTTAATGTAGCAGAACAACAAAGAGAAGGTAATTGTAAAGTGTGAACAAAATGATTCATGGAATACAAATTAAAATCTGACAAGTGTGACGTAATAGCCAAATCAGTTCTTGGCTATTCTTTTGGCCACCTATTCCAACATATAGGAAAAAAAATACAAAAAATGTTTTTTGAAGGTTGTTATCCTGTTGCAATGTGATGGTCCAACAAAACCTAAACCTTGTTCAACCTCTATGAGGTTTTTTTAAAAATTATTTTATTTGTTTTTAATGCTTTGTATTGTAACTTGTCCATCTTCACTTCAACTGACCAGTTTTCTTAGCCCTGCTCAAAAAAAGCAGGATACCATCACCACCATTCATAGTAGAGATTGTATGCTAATCATGATAAAGGAGCCGTCGAGCTGGAACTTATACTTATACAGTCCGGCAATCCTTTGGGAAAAGCCTAGAGTCGTCCCCACCAAAAAAAAAAAAGAAAAAAGAAATCATCGAAGAAACTTTTGAATTTATACAACATCAATATAAAAAGGCAAAATAATAAATAAATAAATTAAATTAAATAAATAAATCTGCCATTTATCTCAGAAAAAAATAAAAATGTAATTTTAGGTCCCCCCTACCAATATTAGAACAATGGCTCAGTCCAAACTGTGGGAGGAGCAACAGCAGGCTGGTCAGAGCCGCTGAAGTGAGGAGCTAGCTGTTAGCTGTTACTCTGCAGCACAAACATAAAACCCTCCAGTAAGTAAATACTTACAGAAAAAGACATGAAAACATTTTATTTGCTTTCACTGCTCCGTGGGAAGAAACATATTAACAATAAAAATCAGAGTGCCGTTTATTTCATTACTTGGAATCATGATAAGCTGCCCTATTAGCAAAACTGCTATACTGCTTTCATAGACTTAAGCTTTTTTGTAGCAAACATTCATATTTAACTCTTTAACTTTTAGCTAAATTAGAAAAGCGGCTCCCACTGAAGCAGCTCAGAGTATGGGGGACGAGAACAGACAGAAATTGACAAAAAGTTATGCCTTTATTTCTCACTGTCTTCAACGTAGAGCCTTTACAAAATAAAATCTGAATAATTTTTTCAACATGAACTCTTGTGCTTTAAGTGTTACCTTTAAATTATTTATAATATTCATTTCTATATACTTATTTGTTCTCAGTTACCCAGGACATGCCAAAACTAAAAAAGGCTTAAAAATAAACCAACTTAACAAGTTATAATTTAAATAGGCCATAACTTGTATTGGGAGCCATTGTACATATTCTGCACCTCTCCTCTTTGTTCATGTGAAGAAAAGCATATTAAATTTCACTAACGTGATCCCCGATGTTGGCCGGTCGTTTTTGGTTGCCCAAGTCATAATAGAACATTTAGTTCCATCACATTTGCTTCTCAAAGTAGCTGGTAGGTTGAAGTGGTAGGCCCCTTCCCACCTACCAGCTGAAGTAGGCAGTCTCTGGTTTTCAGTTGTGCCATGCTCTCTAAGTTTCCGGATTAAGCAGTAAGATATTTAAAGCCTTAGATAATTGTAATGGCACAGTTTGTGTGGGTACCCTTAAACACGCAACTTATTTTTATTGACTAAATATTTTTAAACATTTCCAGCTACTTATAACAAATTTTATTAAGCCCAGCGCTACAATGCTAGGTTTTATATAAACCGATTATGTAAGGTGAATACTGCTGAGACGTCTCATTAAAAGGAAACAGTTATCATATGGTTATTTTGAGCACAACAGAGAGCTGGATTCATAATAAAATGGGCAATTTCACCTAAGTCCCCCCTCAGGGTAACTGGTAAACGAAGGAGGGATTTGATACAAGGGCTACGAGGGCTTTGATGGTGCGTTATCAGCTGAGTAATTTGCTCTTGTATAAACATGAATTACTGTTATCTAAGTGCCCCCTGACAGCCGATTGGCTTCTCATTAGGCCCGTGTGAAATGAGATTAGCAACGAGCCTCTAAATTATGATCCAATCCCAGAACACATAATCCCTCACACATACTGTATTCCCTGTCTGTGTGCCTCTCCCCTTGCATCTATTTCTGATGGGTTTCTTTATAACCTCCTTTTCTTCCTGGGCTCTCTTTTCCTGACTCTCCTCACTTGACCTTCTGCCTTCTCTCTTTTACTGTCTTCTTTTTTTTTTTTTTTTTTTGCATCACTCACAGAGTGTAACTGCAGTGGGAGATCAGACGAATGCGTGTTTGACATGGAGCAGTACAGGAGCACTGGCAGCGGCGGGCGCTGTGTGAGCTGCAGAGACAACACTAATGGACCCCACTGCGAACGATGCAAGGAAAATCACTACAGGAAGGATCCCGAGGAGGCGTGCCTGCCCTGCAACTGCAATATCAATGGTAAGCTGCACATATGACACCTTAAATCTCAGTTGCAACCCATCACTGCCTGCTAATGTTGCCGCTCTCTTATCATGAAAAATAAAGACCAGCTACTGGACTATAGTGCTATAATATGAGTAATATCATAGTTTTTTATGTAGCCTGAAAAGTGACCTTAAGATACTTGCTGCCTTGGAGTCTTGCTCAGTATGAAAGTGTACACATAATCCTAAGCAGTTTTCGCCAAGACGACTGTCAGAAATGCTAAAAAAAAAAAAAAAAAAAAAAAAAAAAAAATGGGGACAGCTCAAAGAAGGAAATACAGTGGCGAATGCCAAACAAAGGACTTGCAAATTGTTGAGTATTTAAAAACATGTTGAGTAAAATTCAACACATTTAATTGTGCTGTTAGTTTCGGTCCCAACTCTTTTCTAAAACTGGAGAATAATATTATAGGGGAAACACAGATTCTTTGGGAAGAATACCTTGGTTCGTCGTTGTAACGGGTGCTAAAGCATTGTTTACTACAGTGAGTATTTTATGAACCAATTCAGAGTCATTTTACTAAATCAGGTAGAAAGCACTCATGTTGACAAAAGTTCATAATCTACAGAATCGAATGATTTACTGAAGTCAACAAATAAAATTGCACAATGGTATTACTGTTTACAAGAGTTATGGCCAGAAGTTTTAAACATTTTAATGATGCCGCATTCCCTTAATCTCACTGATTGCCCAGTTGTCAAACTTTACTAGAGAGCGGAAGTTCTTTGGCCTTATAGTTTAAGAAATATTGCTCATCTAATACCTTGAACATCTCATCAGATTTATAATCACTTGACCATTAAAAGAATGACTTCAATCAGATGTTCAGGTGTGATTTGATCCAGCCGAGTCACCGAACATTATCAGGGAAGTGCTTCATTCCTCATTAAGCCATGGGGAACTTTTGGTTCAGCCACCATCATCAGGTCACAGACGAAAATGAACGAGGATATCCACCATCTTTGCCCTGCATGTAAATAGTGTAAGGTGATTGCACTGAGCTGTTGGAGTCCATTATATTGATCAAAGGTTATAACAGACTCCATCAGGCTCCCTTTATTCTCCTCTTTCTGCCCCAGCTGGTCTTTTTTGTCCATTAGCTGAAGTCGCACAATTCGCAGATAGATTACATCCTGCTCTTCTATGATTATGTTTGAAGTTTGTCAAAGGAAAGTCAATAACAAGATCTCCTGTTAACCCTATTGTGAAAAGGTATTATTGACATATTGATTTGTCTAATGTGATTTTCAATAATCTTTATTGGGGTGATTTTTCTTTTCAAAGTGCCTTCCGCTCTTTCCTGTTTACGAGGTATTTCCTTCTTTTATGCTCCTGTATGATCTGTCTGTTTCCCTTGCAGGCTCATTAAGTCTGCAGTGTGATGGAGAAGGAAGGTGCCGGTGTCGAGTTGGTGTGACAGGAGAGAAGTGCGACATGTGTCAGGCTGGCTTCCACTCACTGGGTCCAGGCGGCTGCAGGTGAACAAAATGCACCGTCACGAATGCAGATGAATACTAATGTTCAAGAAAGCTAGTTTGATCCCACAGATTTAGTTATGAAAAGAGGATTAAGACATTCTGATGAGCCAAGTATTTTACAAGACAAGGTGCTGACAATAAATATAGATATGAAATGCACAGACGGTATTGTGCAACTTACTGATTGTAGGAAGTGTGGCTGAAGTTGAAATTAGTCATGAAGTTTTGTTTACTTGGACCACAAGCAGGTGTCAAGTGGTTTCCTGCTGTGTGTAAAAAAAAAAAAAAAAGAAAAAAATATAGTCCATGAGTCAACAGTCTATGTGCAGAGATTTTAAAGTGTAAAAATATGTAAAGAGTTCAAATTTCACCTATTTACAGTCATGCAATGTGATTAGCATTACGTACTTGGCCTAGCATTACTAGGCTAACCTACAGTTCTGCTATGATCATTGTTTGACACAGATGTGTTTCATGTGGTAATTGACTGTACAACTTCTCTATTGCAGTCATAAATTTTAAAAGATGTTCTTAGTGGATAGAAAAGCTGCACACAATTTCTCAATGTAGACCAATGGAAAGACTATTTAAACGCCATGTGGGGACACTGACTATAACAAACCTTTCATTGTCTTTTGCATCCACTGAAGATATTAGTATTTAACAAATTTCTTCAGGTGACAGTTATTTTCATTTTGTGGATTTATTATGTTTTGTCTTTGGTTTTCTTTTAAGTTTATTCAAACTGTTCAGAATCTCTAAATCATGTGTAACTACAAAGTTGATGGTTTGCGGTCCAAAATCTTTTTAACTGAATCAAGTAGTGAGATCACCAACAATTCAAATGTGTTGTTTATGTGTGAGGCAATAAAACTATTTTAATAAATACAACCCAGGTAAGTATGCCTGAAACTTCTTCTATATAGTGTTTCCCTTTACATTTCCTGAATGCAAACCTATCCACTAAATGTTGTTTATTTTAACTTGGCTTAGTTAAGAAATGTTGATCTTGTTTTCTCTTATTCTCAGCAAACCTTTAATTTGCTGAAAGTTTAAGTACAGGAGCCTGTTTTCTTGGTTTTGTGTTTCACAAAAATTACCAATTTCACCAAAATGTGTTAAAGTGATAGAGAGTTTCCATTTTTGTAAACTATCCATTGACATGACCTTAGACTGACAGATATCTTCAGATATTTTCAGTGTCGCTTTGGTAAAACTCTATACAAGCACTGCATTCTTTGACATATTGCATATTGTTTCTCTACGTTTGAACTCGCCTCTGTTATTGATAATTCCAGCATGCCGCAAGAATGAGCTCAGAGGGTTTCAATTGATTTCAAGACAGTCCGAGTTGCTTTCATTCCTGAGGTATGAGCCACATTTAGACCTCAGACTCTGAACACTAAAAGCCAATTTCAGAGTTTTTCTGCACACCTTTCTTGCATCTTGAAGATGCATTGACCCACTGCATGCGTTTTTTATGATAAAAGGGGCATTTCAACTTTGTCTGACCTTGAAGTGCTCATACTAAATAACTGTGTGTGCGACCCAGCATGTTAATGTACAGGATGGTGCACATGTGGGCTAGAGGAGCATTTTGCCGTATTTAGATTCCTGAGAAGTCTATCCTTGCACACACTGCAGCTGTCTGAGGAATACTAAGTTACTATAGTGTTGAATTGCATATCAATGATTGCTTAAATCAACTATTATTTCTACCACCTTGCTCTGGATATTGTGATAACAGGCAGTAGACTATGGGTTCAAAAGCAGGTTTTCCAAAATTGCTATAATACTACTACATAAGATAAAAGTCAACATTTGTTTCACAATATTGAATTTATTGCGTTTCAGTATAAATATCGAAATGCATTATATATGGCCAATAATGCATTTTTTGGCAGCAAATGCATTATAAACTCAAGCAGAGTGAGCAGATTTTTTTGGTTTTAACAAAGTAGCAAAATACTGGATCATAGCTTTGTATTTATGACCTTCTTTGAAACATGGTAATGTGTTGGCCTTGCTCCTTCTTGTCCTTCTTGGTTTTTTTTTTTTGTTTTGTTTTGTTTTAAATGCGATAAAGAAACTTGCAGAACAAAACAAGAATTGATATAAAA
The DNA here is from genome assembly GCA_903067055.1 of Poeciliopsis paucimaculata. Taxonomy (NCBI): domain Eukaryota; kingdom Metazoa; phylum Chordata; class Actinopteri; order Cyprinodontiformes; family Poeciliidae; genus Poeciliopsis; species Poeciliopsis paucimaculata. The sequence continues at coordinate 51,333 of CAEGAD010019348.1, forward strand.
AAAACATTTTTTTTTAACTACAGTTCATAGATTTTAAAAATATGTTCTTTAAATTATGTTAAATATTTAAAGTCAGAATAAGCTTTATTCTGACTTTGATTTGTTCTAGATAAGAGAGATTCTTCTTTAGAGCAGAGACGGTCCATCAGAATACTGTACATAAGCTTATGGCAGCATGCATTCACGCACACACGCTGGGTACTGTCATTCATGCAGCAAACTCTGGCTGTTTAGCTGAGGTGTGAATTACCCGGACCACTAGAGCAGAAACAAGTATAGGCAGCTTGCCTTTGGGTAATTGAATTATTTATAATGGGACCTCATTGAAATAGATTCTATGTTACAGTCTCAAACACATGGAATCAATCAATAAACACAATCAAACACATTTGGACAAATTTCAAGCGACTGTCGACTCGCATGCGTTTTCACTTGAGTTTTATCAGTTACTCGAGAGAGTCTTTGTTTCATTCAACAGCTTGTCTCTTACATCTTGTTTGTTGTGTAAATAAATCACATACGTGATTCGTCAGAATACATCTTTGTAACTGAGATATCGGGATAAAATTTCCGACATATATCTGCATCAATGTTGTTGGACCTTCTGAAGGAGAAATCTCAGTCCTTTAAATGAGCATAGATAATTATTATTATTTTTGCATATTAATGTTTTATTCTAACTAAAAATATTCCCAATATTCACAGTATATACACACTACACATGCTTACTACTCCGGTATATTCTATTAAAGGGGAAGTATCATGCAAAATTGATATTTTTTGAGCTTTACATCTTGTTATAATGTTGTTCATTCATCAAACACATACTTAGAATATTGCTTGGATTCTTTTTTGCATGTTTGAAAAAAGCCTTTAATCTCCGGTGGCAACCATTCAGCTATGCAAAACACCTGGGTGGATCCTAGTGGTGCCTTCAAGGTGCAGCTCCTACAAGGAGCTGCAGTTTTCATGCATCGGAGCTTCCATGTCACAGCAGTACTTCCCTGCAACTCCATTACTCAGCTCCTTCAGACTAGCCAACAGCAATTAGCAAACACCTGATGGAACTGTGCATCTGCTGAGCTCATTATAGGAGCTACTTCTTGGTGTAATGCTTGTTAAACCTTGATAAAGAGTTAATGGATGACTTCCTGAAGGTAGAGTTTCAGAAAGAGAGCGTTTTTAAAGAGAAATTAGGGGCCTAATTTCAAGGCTTTAAATTGGGAAGTAAACTTTTAAGTTATATTTGATGTGTATATAGCATTTTGTAACAGCTGAAGTTAACATAGTTACTTTATTATGCTATAAAATATCACTACGTGCTATGTCTCTTTAAATGTAATTTCTTTCAGTTTATTTTTGTACCAATTCACAGAAGGCACTTTACATGGCAAACTCCTCCATCTTCTATTCGATTACGGTGCTGAGAAAAAGTATTTCCTCTCTTGCATTCTGTTCTTTCTTTTTATCGCCATTGAATCTTTCAGAATGAAGGGCTTTTGATCATGAACGGTCCAATTACGTTTATACCACAGCCAACCTGCAGTCAGATTTTAGTCAGTGCTGCTTTCAGACACAGGCTTGTTGGTCTGCTTTGGCAGTGTGCTTGCACTTAAGGTCACAAACTGATGGCCAGATGTTCTCCTTCCAGGGGACATCACTCCATCAATCAGGGCAAGTCCTCCAGGTCATGAAGCAACAAATCAAACCCAATCCATCACACCACCGCCGTGCTTGACCATTGGTGTGATGTTGTCTTTCCAAAATGCTGTGCTAGGGGGTCATTGGTGACAGTACATCATAGACAGGTTGCCAGTTCATCACAGGATAACACTGAGGGACACAGTATAAACAACCATGCAGAGGTACATTCACTCCCAAGGGCAATTTAGGAAGACAAGTTCACCTAACATGGATGTTTTTGGACTATGGGCAAAAGCTGGATTGAGTGCCTAGAGAGGTACATGGGGAGAGCCTGCAAACAACATGCGTAGGGTTCGACAAGATATTTCTTTGGGGCGGGGGGAAGTAAAAATCTTACATTCCTTTTGGTCTGCGGTAGTTTTGTGCCATGAACTCCACGGATGCAGTTTTTACCTGGTCCGTTTCTTCTTTTAGAAACTTAAACACAGATCTCTTGAACCGGTGCAGGAAAAAGACTTGGCTAAAACAAATATAAAACACTGAACCAGAACATATAATATATAGTTAATGGCTGCAAGATAGCCATCATTAGTTTTATCTCTTAACAAGACACGATTAAATACAGGGAGTCCTTTTTATTAGAAATGGAGTGCCCTACGTTAACGACAGCAATAGCTCTGTGAATGACTTCATGTGTTAAACAGACACACCTAAACACAGAGGCTCTAATCCAGGGGTTTCTATCTATGTAAAAGATAAATAAAAAACGTCAATGGGAGCAATAACCCCAACGTTAGCTCCCTCTTGAAATGAGACGCTGGTAAATCTTCTCCATATGACAGTGAAGATTAATCACTGAAATGTAAAGCTGTTTATGTTTTCTTTCAAATGTGATGCTTTATCCTTTGAAATATTTGTTCTTCTATGTAAATATGTATTCATAAGCAGATTAAAAATATTCCATTTTACATCACTTGTCTGTAGGCCGTGTGAGTGCGAGCCCAGCGGGAGTTTGGATCAGTGCTCCCCCCTGGATGGGCATTGCTACTGTAAGCCAAACGTGGAGGGGCAGAGCTGTAATAGGTGGGTGAGAAGTTTGCTTATGTCACCTACGTGCGTATGTACCTTGTGGTTGCTAGGGTAACTATTTAAGTCCCTCATAATAAGAACAACTCATGTATTTTTGCTTTCAACTGTAAAATAACATCTTTTGTAATAATGGGGATTTAATGCTCCCCAACATGAATTGCACCGATTATCCTCAGAAGGTAGGTCATGACTTTAAACAGATGCAGCTAAATGGAAAAAAAAAGTAAAGGAAGAGAAGGTAAAACTTTAACCCATTTTGTTTGCTGTTGTCTATTTTCCCAACTACCACAGTGTACTCAACCGTTTCCCTCTTTTATATTTTCCTCCAGGACACACGATCAAACTGATACACTCATTGTTTCACTGGAAACACACACGGCTCCGAGTCTCCCACTCCTGGACCACTGAATCATACCATGGTCCCTGTTTGACTTTTTTTTTTTTTTCTTCCCACTGAATTTCACAGCTCATTGAACAAGTTCCTCTCCTGTGTAATGTGACTAGTGCAAGGGGTGATTTTTAGCAGTGTTCCTGTCCCACCCATATGCCAGTAGCTGTGTATAGGTCAGAGCTCGTGGACCTCACGGCTGAACTCACTTATTCCTTTTCCTCCTCAGCCCCGCAGTGCGCATCAGCCAGCGTCTCTGTGGCTAAACCTTAAGAGACAGTGAGAATGTAGGCTGCATTAAACTGCTCGGAAGCAGATGTGGGCTATCTTGGGTTTCACTTTGATGATGGTTGTCTGTGCATTTGTGTATGAACCTACAGATGCAAGCCAGGATTTTTCAACATGCAAAGAGAGCACCCAGCAGGGTGCCAGCCATGTTTCTGCTTTGGTCACTCATTCGCCTGCTATTCATCCAATCACTACAGTGCCATTGACATCACCTCAAACTTCATTGAAGGTATGTCAAAGCTAATCAACCTGCATACCTAGATAAATTATTTCTGCATACATTCAGCTTGACACATACCTTTCTATTGTGGTATACTCTTTGCTATAAATGAATGTTTAATTCAGCTTTTATGATCAGGTTTTGCATTTAGAGGACCATATCAGCACATTTCAGATGCCAAAATGAATTACCGCATCTGAAAGTTTATCAAAAAATACAAAAACGATACTGAAACCATGTCTGCAAGTTACAAAATGTGAAATATGCAGGATTTTAGAGGATGATTTTTTTTTTTTGTTTTTGTATAATATCTCAACTTACATTGAAGCATGTGAAGCATTGATGAACCAAAATTACCTAAGACATCAAATGTATTAATTTATTTGTAGGTACTGTCCTAAGATGTTCTGCAAGCCATGTTTGATGAATACTATTCATTATTTTAGTTATTAGATCAGAAGTCAAGTAAATCACCCAAACTGCTAAGCCTAAAATTATAGATGCAGAACATTAAGTACTGAAATAAAAATGAATTCACCTTGTATTATTATTATTATTTAGGTGTCAAATCTCTGGAATCAAAGAATGTAAATGGTTCAAAATATTAACTGAGACCATTTGCTCAGTTAAAATAATCTTGTCTCTAGATGATTAAACAGTTTTAAACGTTAGTAAAAAGCGCTATGATATCCTAACACTGTCTCGTTCACAGGAGGGAAAGCAATAAACATGTGGTTTTCTTTGTTAGTTTTGGAAATTCTTAAAAGCTCAACCCACAGCATGAAATAAAAACCTTTTTTTTTTTTTAACCAGCAGCTTAATCACCTATCATGCAACTGGAGCACTCACACCTGCAGTGCACTCAGTAATAGAAATCATACATAATGAAAGCTGAAATTGTTTGTTTGTAAAGGAAATTTAGTCAAACAAATGAACACACAGCTAGCATCCATTTTATTTTTTTTATGTATAAACAGTAAAAACCGCATGAATTGAACAGAAAAACATGCTAAAAGTTTTGATAAAACTTAGAAAAGCCTCCTAAAATAATAGAAGTCCTCCAAACAAACAGACAATAATGGATATGTGGACTGCCTTGATGTTTTGGCGTCTAGTAGCGCATATAAAAAAGATGAACCAATTTAATGTTCAGAACTTTAATTTCAAGTTATCTGTACAGCAACATTACCTAATTGTTAACGATGATGATATCATCACTGAAACAGAGGATAATATTTTGAATTTCAAACCTCCCTTCGGTCACAGATCAGGATGGTTGGTGGGGAGAGTTCTCCGGAGGCCTGAAGTACCCCCTGCTGTGGAAGGAAGGTGAAGTCTACCTGCTGCCTCTTAATGAGAAAGACACTGGTTTCTACAGAGCCCCCGGTGAGTCAGAAAGCAAAACACCAAAACATATCAACAAATCCATAAAATTGGATTGATATTTTTAAGCTCAGTGGAGGAATATAATTCAATATAATGAAAAAAATGCTCGTGCTGAAATGTGGAAAATTGATTTTTGCTGCGGTGTGGTGCCAGGAGTTTGGTGAATCTAGGTTTTTTGCAGTTTTTCTTGTGTCATTGGTTCCTGAAGTTGCAAGAAATGTAGAGTCTTTAAAAATGATTTTATGTGTATTTTTGTAATTTGAACACTTTGACAACTCACATGTCATTGTCGATTTGAGACTGAGCACAGGCTGGCTTCTAGAACAAAACATAGCAGTTTAATATGGTTTAATTTTTTGATTTGCACTTTCTAAAATTTGGACTTATTTTCATGAAGTGCAAGACAGTACTGGAGAGATTGGAGTTTCCTCTGCTATGTATGGAGAATATAGAGCTGCCAGTCCTCCCAATAGTTGCTGCAAACTGCCTGTCACCAGGCCACTTAGACTTTTTTCTTCTCCTGAAATGAAAGACAAATTAAGCTACTTAGAAAAATTCCCATTACTGAAAAGCAGTCATCTTGTAAAAACTAAATCACTTCTGTGTTAGGAATATGATTTAAAACCACAGGTTATGCTTCTAAAGAGATGTTTTGTGAAGGCACTATCAGTAATAGCTGCCTTTATTCCAACTACTGTAGACTGCTGTCATTTCACAGTGGGGGTGTAGAAAAGTAAATAAGAGCGCAGAAGGCTAACAACTACTTATAATATGTTACTTTAACTAAGGTTGCTGGATGTATCAATACACCTTATCAGATTGATCACCTCCAAAAACTGCAGACTTAAAAATAAAACAAAATAAAAAAAAGTGTGATCTACACAAATGACAGTTTTTTGGAAAATTCAAAAGTTTCTTCCCGATGAGACAGAGAGACAGATAATTTTTTAGGCCAGACTCCAGACTCTGGAATAGTCTGCCTCTAAATATTATATGTGTACAAACACTGGCACATTTTAAATCTCCACTGAAGACATATTTTAATGCTTTTTTCTACATCCAATTAATTTTAAGAAATTTTACTATTATTTCAGATGCACTAAATATGTTTGAAATTATTTCAGTTAATGTTATTGAAAGATATGATCTATATGTTTAAAAAATCTTCCAGCTGGTAGATGTAACAGTTTGTAATGTAATTTGCTCATCCTTGTTGTTCCTCTCTGTACTCCTGCATTTTGGCTTCAGTTCATATGATGGATATTCTGATATCATTACTTCCAAAACAAATCTCCTCTCAGAGCCATTAGAAGATAAGAGAATAATCTGTCCAAGCTACTAGACTTTGAGCCCCTTTTCATCAGCTGCCCCAGCAGCAAACGCCTGATGGAATTGGACGCCTTGGCAAAGCTGGAGAACCAACAAAGTGAAAATTGGCTTGACTTCCTCTTGTCTCCGCTAAGCCGGTTTTGGCCATCTTCTTAGATTCCCTCCGGCCATCACTCAGACCTCAGCCAGAAGCAAAACAGGAGCAATCCCATTAACCCTCAAGTCTTGGGGTTTTTAATGCCCAGAATGCGTGATCACAGAGAACAACTTCATCTTGGGGCGTCTTTTTTTTTTTTTTTAGACGGATGAGAAGAGCTGTGCTGAAAGAGGCTGCGACAAAGCATGGTGGTCTGGCATAATTTGTCAAACGTTATTAGAAATGCACTGCTAAGTCACTGATGTGCCAGTTTGAATTCGTCAGTCTGTGCAAATAACTCTAAAATGAATAATTATATGCTGTGACAGATAGTAAACATTAATAAACACGGAAATGTACAGTTAATGTTTTTTTTTTATGGCTGCCATTATTTTCCCAGTCGTCTTTGGTGTTTCTGAAGACCACGTTGCATAGATTCATATCCCAACTGCCTGTGAATAGCTTCTTGACAACATGGTTATCTACTTTGTGCAGCGCCTGTTTATGGTTTTTTTCTCTACATAATGTATACATACATCTGTTACAGTGGCATTTCTAATAATGATCTCATTTTCTCTTGCCTTTTTCATAGTTGTGCATGTGCAAAGTCACTTTAAAGATTACACAAAGTGGCAGCTGCTTTGGAAACAGCTCTAGTTTTCCCTCTCTCTGCTCCTGCTGTTTTTTTATTTTTAATTTGCATTTTTGCACTGAAATCCCTCCACTGTGCATCTTCACAAGCGTTGAAGATAATTCTGAGTGACAACACAGCATCACACAAAATGTGATTCTGTGATTGAAGGAGTGTTTTGTTTTGTTTTTTTTTTGTTTTTTTTTTTACTTTAGTTTCTCTTGTGCTTGCTCATATTTAGTAATCGGTAATTTTACTGGCTTCCCAGGAAAAATGAGGAACTGTTTTGCTTGGTCAGTTCCGAATACTTTGCAGGTGTTTTTCTCAATAGGTATTGACAAAGAGGGAGTGTTTCAGACAGTGCAAAAGAAATTGGAAGGTGGAATTGCATTCACCTTTTATTTATTTATTTTTCTTCCTTTTGACAGTTAAGCCAACATGTTGCGTACACCATTTGGGATGTCAAAATTGCTCCTTCTCCCTCCCCCCCGACATGAAGAGGTTTCATTTTTGTAAACATATTGAATTGCCTCCTCTCGATCTTTTATATTTATTTTTTTGCTTCAGTTTAAATCCCTCACATCATAAATGAAAGCAGGTAGAGAGTCGTTTTTTTGTCTACACTTAGAGAAACTTGTACTCTTAAGCCTTGCCACATGTTTCCCCCCCCGTCTTATCCTGAATGTCTGCCTAACACTTGGGAGATGGATTTCCAGTCCCTTTAGCAACTTTAAGCATGGCTGCCAGAAAGTGTTACTGACAAACAAAAAAGTCCGTCCCAGCAAAAACCAAAACCAAAACAGTTGCTTTTGTCCTGCATTCAATATTTTCAGTTGCCACTTGAATATGGCAACTGTTCCTGCTGTCCAACAGCAGTCGCTGTTGGACAGCGACTGTGGCTGTCTTGGCGAGGCGGCGCTTCATACCGACGGGGACATGGAGCATCTCAAGACCTCGAAGCCATCTGCTGAAAAGCCTGTAATGTTGATCTTTCTTCCTATCGGTAGAACAACCCAACCTGCTAAGCCTGAAGCGGGAGCAGGGCTCAAAGAAAACAGGGCAAATGTGAAGAAAAGGACAGAATTTTAATGAACTTTGCCTGTAGCAGAAAGGAGCGGAGCAGAATATGGTTATCCTTATGCTAAACTCATGAGAGAAAGAAGACCCTTTATAAACATCCCTTGGCTTCCTGACACTTGTATTCAAGTACAGCTGCTGCAAAGGGCACTCGCAGCCCGGCACGCTTAAAAGTTTTTCTTGTGGCATTGCCTTCTGGAAACATGTAAAATCGAAACTCATAAGGAAGTGAGAAAATCAAGAGAAAAGATATTGTAATAAATGGGTGAGAGATGGATGAATATTCTGCCTGTTTTGATTTAAAGTACCTTACTCGCAAGTAAATTTGACTTCATTTAAACATTTGCTGATAAGAAAGCAGACAGCCCCATAAGAAATAATTAATTGGCAGTGTTCTGATGTTTTTTGTCAAAGCTTTGCGCTTCTGATCTTCACTAATTCTGATTTAATTTCCAAACACCTGCCAAATTTTCCAAATCACTTAAATCTTATTTAATTGATTTGGAAGTGGAGGTTGGGGGCTGGGGTTATTATTTTACATCAACTTTTTGAGCTTTATATTGTTACCTCTTCATCAGAAACATAACTGGATTTGGCTGGACGATATAGCTGGAAAACATATTATGATATAAGAATTTATCGCGATAAATTTGTCAGTGGATATCTACAATTATTAATTAGATCTTTTGTTTTAAATATCTAAAATACTTCCAAACTGCTGGAGTGACTGTTCCTGTTTTATCCAGTTTTCACTCAGCATTTGTTTTTTTTGTGTTTTTTTTAAACAGTTTTGAGGCACAGTGGCAAAACTTGAAGCTGCTGTTTAAAACACCCCTGACAAATGTATATAAATATTGATGGCCTGATAGATGGGCTTTCTGTTATGTAAAGTACACACACAGGTTATCTAGTGCAATATTTAAAAGTTAACAGTTTGTCCATGCAGCCTTCGCCCTCAAACTGTTGCCATGGCAGCCAGTGATAGAGCCTCAGTGGCACTGGTGTTTATGCAAGGCAGCAATGATTTAATCAGATTGAGCTGATTTAATTGAGGTGAAGAGAAGCCTAAATCCTCTGATTGATTGGGAGCTCATCCACTATTCACCAAAAGTTATGCAGACATCTATCACTTGTGAGAGCGGCTTGGTGTGCTCCTGGCAGACTGTCGACAGTGGCAAAGTCAGCAGGCTTCTAATCTTTTCGAGAGGCGAAAGAAAACTAGCTGAAAATCAGAGGAGAAAAGGCAGAAAACTTTTCTGGTTAACCCAGGGATCATTTCTAAGAAATCACTCAGTGACAGAGCTGTTATTTTTGATCAGCAGTTTGTGTACGTACAAGTATCAGAAAGCATCTGCAGCCTGCTTGAATGTGGTGAGGCAAATCCCAAAACGTTTAGGGGGACTACCTTGTATGAGTTGCATGTTCATTGTTGTGAAAATAGTATTTGTCCGCTCAGATTTTGTACAAGTATTGTTCTGAGGTCCAACCTTTGTCCTAAGTGAGAAAGTAAGCAAGTGGCATATTCTTGCTTTATCCAAAATTCACAGTCTGTCTGATGCGTCTGTAAATTTAGATCCTGTTTGACAACATTGTGCTAGAATAAACCACAAATTCTGCTCTGCACCAGAAAACCCTAGAGCAATATGTCTGGACATCAAGTCAAGTGTAGCAGGAAATGATCTGAAACACACGAGCAACTCCACCTCTGAATAACTCCCGAAAAAAAAAAAAAGTTGGCTTTTAGGTTGCTTAGTCAAACTCTAGATTAAAAACAACTGAGACGCTCTAACATGACTTTAAACAGTTTGTTCATGCTCTAAAGCCCTGCATTCAAATCTAATTTAAAACTGTTTTGCAAACAAGAATAGACTAAAAATTCCCCAATAATTGTACAGGCTCGTTGCCAGTTGTTGGCACTGCATAATGGCAGTTGTTGCTGCCAGTGGTGGTGCAAGCACTTATTAGGATTTGGGGACAATTACTTTATCCATATTGGGTCAGCTTGATTTGAATATCTCTATTGCTTTAATAAGCGAAAACATCATTTGAACCCTCAATGTCATTTGAACTGCGTATGATTGTCTGATATTAAAATTTTATTGATCCTCTGAAACATATTAATGTGACAAATGAGCAAAAACAGAAAATAATGATTCATTAGTTATCTAAACTGATCTTTAGATCAGTATATATTCCTTTCAATTTGTCATGAAAGGAGTATGACGAGGAGTTACCAAATCACAGATATACTTTTAACTTCTTGTGGATCTAACGCAGTCGAAGCTGGAATTAGAATGAAACTTCTTTAATTTTCTTGTTTTTGTGGCTCCACTGGACTTTATTCATTAGTAACCGGACAGGAAGAAGGACAGGTTGAACGTGAAGACATGCAATAAATGGCTGGAAATAGAACCAGGGACAATTACTTTGAGGACTATAGCGTCTGCACCAGCTCCATCAGCCATGTACTGCCATTTTCCTTCAATTTATGCTATTTAAAATCTATATGAATTCATGGCCATGCAAAGGCACCAGATCACAATTTTAAACAAATAATCCACTGGTTGTATATGTTTTGTTTTCAGTGTAATCACTGCGTGTTGTGCAGCTGTTTTTGCTGTTCTTTTGCACTTGTGCTTTGGTAGTCCTGTCTTTGCTAACACATACAAAAACCTCCCCACCTAATTTTAAATGAATGGCACCCATGCACTGTAACAACCTACAAGCGACATCTGAACACAAGTGTTTGAAATCATAAGGGAGCATTAGGTACAAATTCCTGCTTAATCGCACGGTTATATTACTGGGCTCATTACCCACAGTTATGCAAGGTATATGCCATATATATTCCCAATTAATCACTTTACATGTAATAACCATTGACTTTTATTTTCTGTGAACATGGAAGTCTCCCATTTCTCAGTATTACAGTGCATCACTCCCCAAATGTGGGTAATTTCCTCTTGTCTGTTCCTCAAAATCTGTGGCTCTGCTGGGGCTGTTCTCTAAAACAACAGTAATCTTCTGCTGGCAAAGGCTACGCTTTTGAGTGTCGCTTGAGTGGTGTTTGTCTGAGTGACTCACTGGAGACAGCATATTTTAAAACAAGGTGGTTTTACAGAGTTTCAGACATGCGAGTTAACAGAAGAGTCAAATATATGCATATATATATATGAAACTTGGGGGTGTAATGCTACCTAGAATCAAAATTTGCCACATGCCTGTTTTGGCTTTAGTTCGATGTGAATTGAGTGCAAGAAAAAAAGAAAAAGAAAATGATACCACAAGCTTGATTTTTTATTTTGAAAAAGTAACATGTGCACTTACAGTGGATTGGTGAGCCTGCAATTTCACTTTAACATTAATGTTGATGTTAAAACCAAAAAAGGTAATATATTTTGAATTAAATAGTGCCTTATTGAACATTTATAAAAATACAAGGAAGGAATTTCCCTAGATGTTAAAAATATTACAAAAAACTGAAGAAGAGTGACTGTTTTAATTAATTCCTGCTTTAATGTTCCTAAACTGTAAAAAGCAATATGGAACCAAATAAATCCTGCCAATGTGCATAAAGCAAAAGTATTCACCACTCACCACTTTTAATTGTTTAAAAACCAGGTGGCGCTGCTAATGCACCTGATGAGACTTAATTAGCATCTGGAGGAGGTTATTGAAAGCCTTGTAGCAATTTCACCACTCTGTATTAGAGTTCCAAAGCAAGTGAATTGTGAGAATTAGATATATGCACTGACTGCACTCCCTCTATAGGTCACAAGGAATAATGAAACTATTTTAGCACTGTGCATTAAAATTGAGGTGGTGTGTTTTCAGACTCCTGTGTGTCATCATAGCCAGTTATTTTTGGTTTGGTTTGGCATGGAGTGTTGTTGACAGTATCTCCAATTTCAATTATAAAAGAAGAATAAAAGAAACTGGATGAAAATGCAAACAAAAAACATTTTTAGTTAATTAAAGCAATGGTAAAAATTTGCTGTTAGAGCAAATAACTTACCTGCAGTAAAAGGACCGGAGGTTTCGTTTGCGATGTGATTATTTTAACAAAAGTATGATGTAAGGTATCAGGAGTAAAAAGTTGTTTTCAAACTTCTCTGGATGTTCTGGGGGCTAAATCAGGTCAGATTTTTATATAGACCACATTTCATCCTACGAGTTAGAGGTGCTGATGGCCTTTATCCATGGTAATCATTCACGACAAAGGCAGAAATAAAAGGAGGGACGATATATGGCAAAGGTTCCCAGAACCACCGATGTCATTTTCAGATGTCATTTTCACATAAATGATCTGCATAAACAATTGTATAAAATTCTTTACCTTTCACCACTTTTTATAACCTTTTTTTCTCTACTCATCTTAGACACTTCCACAGCTAAAATTGAATTTATCAACAAAATGATTCTCTTTTTTTTTTTTTATGTTTTAAACTTGCAAAAAAGGGACTAAAAAAAAACTTGGAAATATGTTTCGATCTGTTGCTTGTTTTGTAATTCCTCCTTGCTTAACTAGTTCATATGTAAATTTGTGACTCAGCCCGTCTGAGGAACCTCTCACTACTTGAAAATGCATATAATAAGAAAGCCTTTTTTCTCTTTCACTACAGATTTTCTGTTTTAATTTGTTTAGCCTTTTCAACTGGTATTGATCTCAAGCTCCTCAGAGACGTATTTGTTCGAAGCAAGGATGCTGTCTGTGTCCTCCATGCCGATGGCTGGACTGCAGGTGTTTATCATGCCACTCCCTTTGTGTCTGATTAGCAATAATTATCTATTTCCTTTGCATCTGAAGTCTGTCTGACATGAGCGATGGCTTACGGGATTGAACAGAAAGTACTATCGATTACCCATGGAACAAAAGCCTTCATCATTGAATCACTGCCTGGTTCTCATTTCCTCCAAATCCCACTCCTAAAGTTGGATGATGAATATAAATAATCGTGTCCTCTGCTCTACTCATTAATGTATCCTCACAGTAAACCTGTCACTGCTACTTGCATAAAGAAAAGCTCAGCTTTATTTTTTCCTCCTACGTGTGAAGGAAGATATTAAAAAAAAAAAAAAAGGATAGAATCACTTTGCAGAAAGTTATCAGTCAGGAGAGGAATAAAAAAATGTACAGTGTCTAGTCTATTTTTATACTGCAGCACAATAAAGAAACTCATTGGTATTTGAAGAAAACATTGAACCAAGGGGACATTACTAAAACGTGACATGTCTGCGAGATTGATAAAAAAAAAAGATCAAACTGAAACTGGTCATTGAGGCTGCCAAACGTCTGAAGATGTTGCGGGCAATTCTGGATAAATACTGGTTGTCTTCATGTGACAGCAATTCCCTTTGTTGTGGACTTAGAGCTAGACTTATAGGATACATTTAATTTCTTCTCCAAAGAAAGCATCAGGGGTGCCTACAATCTTACTAGATTGTTTAAGAATCTGTTACTCTGGAACAAAACTAGCGCATTTGATCTCTGTTACGACTGGCTCAAAGTCATAACAAAATGGGAGACCATGCAGTGGTTAAAGTGCATAAAAAGAAATATTTATTAACAAAAACAACAATGGATTGTGGATGTCAGTATCAGTGGTGTAATGCAAATGCTTGGATGTGTTGTATGAGTGCAAATGGGAGAGTAGAAGTGCAAAAACAACGACGAACTCAAATGTGCAAAAGGAGGGGAGCAAAGGCCTGGCAGCACAAGCGTCAAGAGAGACCACCAGGTTTACATGCTCTGTGCGCCAAATTAACAAATCAGCAGCACCTGTAAAGGGGAGGAGCACAAAGACAAACAGCAAGACACCTGCAATCCAGCCCATAATTCCCAGGGCCGTAACAATCCCAAATTCAAAAGACATGTTTGGCACAAGAATAATACAGCACATTACCAGATGAACATCACACCCAGAGTAGGGAAAGTGTGACGACAGCATCATGCTGTATGTGTTGCCTTTCCACAAATGGAAGGACACTTTTTTTTTTTTTTTTTTTTTTTACAAGTTGGATGAAATTATGAACAACTCTAAATCGAAATCAGTTTTTACCCCAGACACTTAGTTTAGTTTCACGCTAGAAGATTGAAGATGAAGAGTGACTTTTCTTCTCTTTGTAGCCTCTTATTGAGCCCAATGCTAGATTTGTATCAATAAAAGAAGCAGTTTTGGCATGACCAAGCCAGAGTTCACAACTACATTGGACAGAAAAATCTTTGGATTCAGCTGAATGAAAGTTATGGAAAGGAGCTGTCCTGACAATCTGACAAATCTGTAGAGACTTTTGCAACTCCCACAAGGCTATGTGTAAGTATGCTGTCAGATCAAAATAAGGCGGAATACAAAAATGAAATCAGAAGATTGCACATAGTTTCAATTGGAGCATGTACAATTATGCAACAAGGTTATTGCCACACTCTTGTTGCTGCAATAACATTCACTGTGCTGACATAGTATTATGATTTATTGTAAAGCACCACAAATGAAATGTGTGAAGGACATAATGTTTCATTTAAAATGAAATTCACGATATGAGACTGAGAGAGGAAAGGACAAATCTGACATAATAATGCATTCCACTAAAATAAGACGGTACGTGTTGTTTATGCAGTCGGTAATATTTTACCAATGCCGCAAAATGCCTCATTTCAGGGTATCAGAAAGTCAATTTAAATAACAGTTGAGATAAAAACATTCATCAGTGTGGCTGCCAATGAGAGGGGGGCCATGCAAGGGCACCGCACGAAAAATAAAAGCCGACTCCTGGTTGAACAGATATTGGCTGATCAGACAGCTGAATTGCTCTGAATGATGCCACAGACCCCTCACAAGCAAAATCACCCACTCAATTCCAAAGCCCTCTCAAGCCCCCGAGGAGCTCAGGATGTACTTCACACACGATTACGCACAAAAACAAGATGGCAACCAAGCGTGCAACCTGTCATTTTTCCCTCTCACTTAACCACATCTGGTAGAGAATGGTAGCATCGTGTTATTGTATGAACATTTTTATCAATTTTTAAAGAGCAAATAAAGGATGCGGTGAAAAGACTTGAATATGAAGTCGTCTTTTGCAAAAGAAAAAATGTTTACTAAAAATTGTATTCTTGATAGAAGCAAGAAATACTATTAAAAAGCACATTTTATCAGATCTACTACACATGAACAAACTGAAAAAAAAACTGTAGATTTTGATGGCAACATTAAAACCTAGAAATAGGTTTGTTACATCTTAAAATTTGAGGACACAGGACCAGTAATCCTAGACCTGAAGACGCCTGGTTTTTATAGTATGTTTAATTATCCTAATAGTACATTGGGGTTAGTAATTTTGGTTAATAATAGCCCTCATTGGGCAACTTATTTATTTATTTTTGTAGTGCAGTTAATTCGCTCTAATTGTTTCCAAGGCATTTTAATAAGCAACCAAATCCTTACAAACGACTTTCCACGGATTCCCCATTTGACTAAGGCTTCATCTGAAGCCTACCACTTGACGCACAATTTGTGGTTTTGATTTGTTTGTATTTGTACACAACTTTCATATACTGCACTTCAGTGTACGTCACACCCCTGGCCGCTGAAGTTCTCCCTCCCTCCCTGCATCCTCTATTTTGCCTTTACGAAATGATCATGGAGAGAGCCCCACACTTTTCTGCAGGCAGCCTATTCCGTGAATGATGACGTTGCAGTTTCCATACAAGAGTTTTTCGCTATTTAGCAGTGTAAATATTATAGTAGCTCTTTGGTGATTAACTGAACAAATGTACATAATTCCTCCCCACATCAGATAAACATTCCTTAAAGTATCCACGTCTCCTGCAGATACAAAAACCGGATAGTGGAAGCGGACAAGTAGGAGCAAAATATCAACATTGCTTTTTAAGTGCATTTCTGCAAAAAAAAAAACAAAAAAAAAACACCCCACTGAACTTCCAACAACTGAAATTTTTGTCATGCTTTCTAATCAATGAGAGCATATTTTGGCACTTCTAATGAAGTATGTTGGAGCGTTGACACGTCAGAATGCTTTTATCTAAACCAGTTTACTGTGTTTCTGGCAATATGCTCAAGCATTGCAGAAGGTGAACCGTGTTCAAGTGAATTTTGTTCAAGGATTGCACTGTGTTTTATGTACACTCACTTCTTGAAAAAAGATCCGCCGCATCATGCTTTTACAAAGCTATGAAGTCATAATCGTTGGTCATCAGTCTTTATTCAATGAATTTTTGGTATTTATACTTTTTAAGCATAAATGTATTTATATTACTGAAAATCGCTAGTGGTGACAGTAACTTATTATTAGGATGCATACTTTTTAAGACTTTTGTTTTTGTCACAAGAATCATTCTAAGCTTATTGAAGGTAGATGTTCAGAGTCTGTTTGATCTTAAAACTAATTAGAAATATATTCATTTTGCATTGATGTCACTTATATGATGACAAAAGCATCAAATCACTTTGATTTAAAGGCGATGTTTAACACGTTTCTTTTCACCCTAAAGCAAAATGAAAACGTTGCTGAGTTTGGATTCAGAAAATTATTTTAAAAATCTGTTATTTTCATTACATTAGAATGTGAAACATTTTGATGTACCAATTATGGAAAGTGACATCATTTTTGGGGACCCTGGAGGATTGCAGACTACGCTCAATATGTACAGTGCTGATGAGCAATGCTATGTTTACATAAACGCTTACATTAAAGAACATGTCACCAGCTGTTAAGCATGGAGGTGGATTATTCATGCTTTAGACGTGCACGACATGTGAGTGATAGAAGAATGGAATAAAGGTGAAGATGAACATGTCAAATTCCTTAGAATCTGTCAGCACTAAAAGCCTTTTGGATGAAAAAGAAAAGAATGAAATCCTTCAAACAAGAACAGAATAACTATGAGCTCCCAACGAATAGCATTCACATGCTGTCATACTTGCCAGCAGGGGTGTTGACGAGTCTGACGGCTGACTTACAACTCAATGTGACAACAACACATGTCTTGGAAGCTTTTGTATTTTATTTTGAATTTGTAAAATAATAAAAGGAAGAAAAAAAAAGAATCCAGGAAGTAATCTTGCTTTTTTTTTTTACTTTCCGTTCTTTGAAAACCAGATTGGTTGTGTTGTGACTGATGCAAGACTTTCAGTAAACTGTTTACATGTCGCATATTCCTTTAACGGACGGGGGATTCAGACTGCATTCCTCAGGCTCAGACAGAAAAACTCTGCTTCTCTGTGTTTAGGCTGCTTTAAGTGTGGGAAATTGGTGTCTTGTGGTAGAAATGTCTGAGGGTGTCTTTAATTTATTGTAACCAAGCAAAAAGGTGCTAATATATAATTACATAGATTCTTCATGTGAGCTTAATAAGCAGCACCCCGTTTCTCATGTTATGAGCAAAAAAGCCAAAACATCTGGTCAAAGGCTGAGCTTTCCAAAAGCATTCATAAAATTGTATATAATTGTAAAGCTGAACGGAAAGTATTCTAAATACTTCCAAAAAAGTATGCCATGTAAATGAATTTGGCTTCTGATAAACACTTACCCCATGTTTCAGTATAATTAGAGATACAAAACATTATGTTGTGACTGGTTATATGTTTAGGATTACTGTCTCACAAAAAGGTCTCTTATGGACTTCCTGTCAGAATCCCTCTGTATTTAACATCCTTTATTGTCCATCAACTCTGATCAGCTCCTCTGTCAGGCCCATACCTTGATACTGCCACCACCTTGGTTCACAGGATGTTAGATGGTTTATTCTGAGTGATGTCGAGTGAAAAACTCTCACCTTGCACAGGACTTTGTTCAAACTGTTCAACTTTAGTTTCATCTGACCAGACCACTAAATGGCAACAATTATATCATAGCAGCTGTTTACTTTGTGTCTGCCAAGTTGTAAAAATATGGGACACTTTGCATAAAATGAAACCATCTATAAAACCAGATTTTGGCATCAACCAAAATCCTCTGGAAATGTAATGATAATGGAAGCTTGTGATGCATTAATGTGATGCATTAACACAAAAAATAGGAAATACTTTCTTGGACGTAAACTATTCTTTTACGACTATCAGGATGAGAGTGATAGTCGTCCTGTCGATAGATTTCTGCAGCTCCTCTAAAGTTACCATGAGCCTCATGAATGCATCTCTGAATTATTGCTTTTATTTCCTGATCCGTCAGTGTAGGTGGATGGCAACGTCTTGGTAATTTTGAGATTATGAATTGTTCTCTTCGAAACGCTCAAAAACTCATATTGTTTCATAACATAACCCTTCTTTAAGCTTTTCCACAGCTGTTTGTCCCTTTGCCTCCATGATGCTTTGTTTACGGAACAGCAAGATTAATACTGTGATAAAATGACTTGCAGGTGGACTTTGTGTATTATATACTGTCGGCTCTCACCACAACAAGCTTGTACACAAATCTGTGTTTATACTTGGGCAGACTGGCTCAGACTTTAATAATGAAACTCACTTGACTCTCCTTTCTAACATCCATCCTGCTCTTTCCTTCCAACCAGAGAAATTCCTGGGTCACAAAGTCAACAGCTACGGCCAGCTCCTCTCCATCACCTTCACCTCTGAAACCTCTGAGCTGCTCCCTGACCGCGTCACACTGCTGCTCCAAGGATCTGGAACTGCCCTGTCAGCAGACCTTTCCTACCAGCCACTGCCAGATGTCGACCCCAGCCTCAACCCACGGCGCTCCTTCAGTGTCAGGTAGGACCAGGCGGGCGTCAGGCTGTCAGTTTGCAGCTGTGCGCACGCGTTGTTTTTAAGCTACCGCTGTATTCGATCTTTTTATTTATTTTTTCTCAGGGAAACACAAAATGCATAGCTCGGATGTAAGGATGTTTGTTTGTTCTCCGCGTCTGTGTAGCTACCCCTCTGAGTTGTTCTCTGCAACATTATGTTTAGCGCCCACAGAACACAGGCCTTTTAGGACAAACATGTTAGGATTAGTATTCACCCACATTGACATTGCTGTCACAATGCCAGGGTGAAAATGTGGTAATGAGCCGGCTCCTTCATCTGCTGGCTGTCATGTAGACCTGCCAGGTACAGAGCTGCAGCACATACCCATTTATACATGTTATGCCTTTAGCGGAGGCATTGAAAGTCCAAGGACAATACAGAATGAGAGCTACAGTCACACCAGACTAATAACTGGAAAGGAGATATTGTTAATGATAAAACAGTTGTAACATACGCATACATTTTCAACTGAAAGGTGTAAGTTGAAGAGTCTTCAGAGTACATGAGGTCACAAGCAGAAATTATAGGTGGTTGTACAAAACAGCCAAACCAATCTGACCCTTTGTGAAAATGTAATTGCCCGGCGCTTGGGTCATGCAGCGAGACGATGTTCTAAAGCAAACCACCAAGTCCACCTTTGAATGAGTCAAAATGTTGTTTTTGGGGGGTTTTTTTTTGGCCTATTCAAAATTAGAATTTAAAATTGAGATGCTGGCACGTGACTTGAAATAGCCTATTTTTGTGTTTTTATATTCAGTCAGGTTATCTATGGTGGATATTAGAATTTGTTTGACTTCAACAATTTAAAAGTGACAAAAATGTAGGAAGACAATTAAAAACAGAGCATTGGTCTGTGTATCACATAGCACATATTTATAAATGCCTCAGTACCTGACTTCAGATCAGGTTAAACCTTTCCTGTTTCAGATGAGTTAGGAGAATGGAAATTATATAGGTTTGCTAGAATACCAAAATAAAGGGGGATAGATGATAGTTTATATATTCTTTTCAAATTCAGAAGTTTACATGCACTGATTACTGATTACTACAGCTTTAGGAAATTTCAGGAAGGATAAATAATCATGTCATGTCATTTGTATGTTTTTGTCAAATAACATTATTGGGAATTGGAGACACATCTCTAGATGTATTTTTAGGCAACATCTCAAGCGTACTGCTTCCTTGTTTAAAGGGACACAGTAAGACATAAAGGTCATGTAATGTTATATGCAGGATATATATGTATCTTGTTTCAAATGCATATATATTTTACTTAAACTTTATAATCTCAGAAGTTTGTATTCTGCCTCTAAAGGATTGGTGGTTTCTTACAGGTAAATAGGGAAAAAAAATAATCAACGATAATAAAGATAAGATGTGTACATAGCAAAACAATGCTGTTGTTTTTTTTGCATATTGTATACGTACACAAAACTATTCCAGGTGAAAAACGTTGCCTTTACTCATGTTTACCAGAAATGTGACTCATTGTTCTCTGCTGTTTATTAACTTGTTCCATGTTTTCATTTTACCTTACACCAGCGACCTTCCTCCTTGTTGGCAAACATATTATAAATGTGTCATAAGAGGGGATTCATTAAGAAGGGTGTGATTAGCTAGTTGTTGCTACTCTTTCCAGTATCTCTGTAGGATTTGACTTGGTTTATTTGTCTTTTGGTTTTTAATTCAGTAGTTTGGATTTTGAATTAAACATTTTATCTGTATTTTTATGTGTCCAACTTAAAACGTCTCTGACCCACAGCAACACTTTGCTTTTAACAGCTGCAGCTTCTCATAACTGAGTGGTTTCACTCACTCTCTTACTGCATAATGCATAAAGCATCCTCCTACGTTTAGACAGATACTTGGTTCCGCAGCCATCAGCTCGCATTTTGCAAAATAAAAAAAATAAAAAAATGTGCATGTCTATATATAAATTCAGAGAGAATTTATAAACATGTTGTGTTCAGTCAGTCTGAGGCAAATATTTGGGATCTTAATGAATTCCGATCTGTCAAATATGCAGGAACAAGACCTGTGTGAATGCTGCAATAATCACAGGGTGGATGTTATGATTAAGACAATCAAACAATCAAAATTAAGCACGTTTGTCATGATGCATAAAAAGAGAGGATTTTCTTTTCTCATGTCTTCGTGTAGCAGTACTGCATTTGTGATTGGAAACAACATCTGCAGTCTCTTTTTCTGACTAATATTCCCTGCCCTAATTACATGGAGCATTTTGCAAAATGTTAAAATGAAGAAGTTATAAAACTATCAGCCTTCCTAAATGTATATTTATTTGTTATATCACTATCCATGTCACTTTCGGTTTTCTAGTTGTAATAAAGAGTGTCTCCATATTTACAACCAACAATAATGGTTAATACAATATTTTATTTGGAAGTTCTCTTTGTTTAGAAATAAAAAAAGAAGTTTTCAAAACTCTTTGGAACAGATGTCTGGTTCCAGGTTATTAAATTTAGGCTGAGTCTCCAGGATGCTAAAAGGCCTAATTCCTGCCTGTGAGTCCGCTGTACTGCCAGTTCACTGCGAAGCCTGTGTGACATAAAATTCATCATCTGTGCCAGCCCACTAAGCTCCTCTAGGACTCTCTGAGGATGTTCATGTGCTGCTAAGATTTTTTTGTCCGAACTCGGCCGTGCGCTCTGACTGCAGTAATGCTCCCAGTCAGACGGTGGTCTCACACACACAACAGAAAATAATGAGCCGGCATGAAGTTAAAGAAGAAAAATGGCAAACAACATTTAAGGAGTGAAATGTGGATGTGTCTGCGGGATGATCTGCTGCCTCTATTCTTCAGATGAGTCTGGAGTTCCCAACTTAGGTGGAGACTGATTGAAATACTACAGATTTAATCCAAAGCCATATTGGGTGCCTGGGAAAAAGATGAAGCTGAAAATAGATGAGAAAGGACGAGTTAAGAGTTAAGTAAGTTTGTAGACTTTTGAAACCCTTGTAGTTCATCATGATACAAATAAATACACAATGAAGCAAGATCCAAATCCTGAAGAGAATTAGAAACTTCACCCAATCTTCACAATTTTTATACTCTTATATGATAGAGGGATGAACATTGTATTATATGGGGATATATCGTGCTAAAAATAAGTATATATCTGATTTTTAAAGTATTGTAAAAAAAAAACTTTCTTATGGTAAATAAGCAATTAACGTTACTTTGTTATACTGTGACATAACCAATTAGTCAATATTTGTAAGGAAGTGGCCTCCTTCGAATAATTCAGATATTTATTTTCTCTCAAATAAGTCCAGTCCTCCATTGACCTTCGTGTGTGTGTGAACTTGTGAATCGGTTACTTTCTACGCTGAACATTTTTATTTTATTGGCTCCTTCATCTCACATCAGACTTCCTGCCGCTCTCCTTGCACTGTCTTTCTATCTAACAAGACTCCCTGTTGGCCCCTCTCGGGATAAAGCGGTCAGCGCGGAGGCAGAAGTGGCTGGCACACCAAGGCGTAGTGGTGCTGAAGAGGTGAGCCCCGGTGTGACAGCCTGTGGGGGATCGGCAGGCTAATCAGTCGCAGAGAGATCTCGTTAGGCTTGTCGACCTCGACGAGTGGCTGCAGGTGGTCGGGTCCCCCACAATGAGCCTCTTCCAAAAACAGGCTCAAGTTATTCGCTCTATTTTTGTTTTCTTTTTCCTCCACTCGGCTGGGAGATCCGCCGCTCTGTAATCCTTCTCATCCCACTCTGCTCCTCCTTCACAATGTTTGTTGCAATTTGTCTTCTATTCTCCCTATGTGTTGTCCTAATTGTCCTCCTCAGCAGCCTTGGACCAACTTAACCTTCCATGCATCATTTTACTCCCTAAGCGAGGTTTTCATTTTCTTTGTTTTTTTAGGCTTTATTTGAAACAAAGCAAAGACACAGCAAATTCCTTAATAGAACTGAAGAGTCCACATGGATAGGGCTCTTGTTATGCAGCGGTGCAATATTTTCTTTGTGCCTGACAGACGACGTTTCAGACTGCTGGATAGAAACAGTCCATTATAGCCCCCTAATACATCTGGGATCCCTCTTCTGAAGTCTCTGTAATAATGGGCAGCTACCTGTTGACTGCTGGAAAACACACAAGAAAACAAACATGTTAAAGTGTGTGAAATTTGAGGAAAAGCTACCAGACCTCCCAGCATGATGAGTATGTAGTTTTTGTTTCGTGAGGAGAAGCTGTGCTGTGTTCGGTAGGCAATGGTTACAGCAGGTAGAAGGAAGCCGGACAGAATCTTGAACAAGGAAACGACTGATTGATGAATGTTGCAACGCGAAAACCTGCTGTTTCAGCTCGAGGGTCGTAATGAAGGCTGCGCGGTGTAGAGAATCCCACGGTGATTGTTGGCAGTTCAGACAGGAGCCTTGCACCTACGAAGGTGTTTGTAGTTGTTAAAAACAGAACTTGACAGGAGAATTGTCAGCCTGGTTGAAATATTTTTTTTTCTTCTTTTGGTAAAGGTAGAAATGTCCAGTTCAGCTGCCATTATGTGGTGGAGAAGAGATGCAGAGAGACTTGTATTAATACCAGCATGGGGAAAAGGAACCTAGGCCGGTCCTGTGTTAGATATTTCAGGAGGTATTTGCAATTTATAAACTGTATATTTTCATGCGTTTTTAACTTTTCTTTTAACATTGGCATATTGTATTTGGAAGTGCAAAATTGGATAGTAGGAGCAAAATAATGCATTTCTTCACATTCGTTTTACAAAAACATATTTCAGATGACTTCTGGCTTGTCTTCTGTTAAATGCTGTCCATGCCCAGCTTGTCAGTTTAAGTGAATGGTCATCTCTTGATAAGTTTTGCATTTATGAGGTACTCTCTTCTTGTTCAAAGCCTTTCACAGAACCTCAGTTTTAGTCACCTGAGGTTCATTGGATATTTAAAAATGGCTTGTCGCCCAGATGCATCAGACGCATCGGAATAAAGATGCATCTGACGCCTTTCTGTTTTTTGTCAACATATTTGAAAACCATTAAAAATTTTCCAACTACTTTCTTACTATGCACGACTTTGTGTTGGTTAAGTTCCAAAAGAATACCTTAGAGTTTGTAGTTGTATCAAAATGTGAAAAAAATTACTTTTGCATGGCACAATAGGGTACATTGGTAGTTCATAATCATTTATTCATAACCAAATCAGATAAATTAGTCATATGAAATCACTCATTCTATTGATGAAAAATACTGTTTTGTCAATCCCAAATGCTGTGAAACAGTGAATGCACACAGTTAGTGGAAAGCTGAATTGACATACAGTTAATGTTACTAATTCTTCTCCATTTTGCACATTTATCACCACGTTTTCATTTTTAGCAATATTCTGCTAACAGGTTTGCGGTTTTAATATTAATTATCCTTGATCATTTTTCAACACGACGTTCTTTAAAGTGACAGATTTGCACCTATGTGGCATTACAAATCATCAGATTATGCCTCTTGATTTATCTGCTGTTTGCTGTTCGAATGGTGTGTGTAATTATGCAGTATTTAGAAGCAGTGGGAAAAAGGTTCAGTGAAACCTACGACTCAAACCTAAAAAGACGTACAGTTTCTTCGGCCATCAGAGGACCCAGTTTCTCAAGGGGACCCCAGTTAGACTTTGTCACTTCCAATATTTCCAAGCCTCACTGTGGTGTCTTTGCACCAGTAATGACTGCCCCCTTTCCTCCCAGAGCCCTGGCTAAAGGAACATACTGCCGCTCCCTCTGAAATTCACCCAACGCGTCAAGACAGCATGTCATTAAACTTTTCCCAAGAAAGTTGCTGCTCATCTTCACATGCAGCTTTTCGTTTACCACCACGATGAGGCATAGTTTTGTTGTATTTTCCTAATTTCCCTTTTTCGTTTTTTTTTTTGTTGTTTTTTTTCTGTGTCATGCACAGGTTTGTTTATTTATTTGAGATTTTTTTTTTTTTTTTTTTTTTTACATTTTTGATTCCCTGAAATCAGATGGAGCACAGGCATTAAAATTAATCATGTTTTGAAAATGGAAATATGTGTTTCTGAGTGTTTTGATAAAAAGCATGAGGAGGGAGGCATAAATAAACATGAGTTTGAGCACACACACACACACACGCACACACCCGCACACACTCCTCATCTCTCTCCTGACTGGCAGCATCTGCATTCATGGATGGTAAATGTGATAACCTGTAAAGTGGCTTTGTGTTCCCACCTGATGCAGAGATCATTTTAGAATCGGATGGCTGAGGAATATATGGATGCTCAGGGATTCATGTGAGGGGAATTGATGAGAGGAGGAGGTGAATGCTGTTTTTTAAAACGTAGTATCCGCTCATCTCTCTCATGTTCTCTGTTCATTTTCTCTTCACTTGAATTGAGTGGGTGTGGGAGTTTTACTGCCTTTCTGGTAGCGCGAGTGTACATTCGCAGCATGTAAATACACGTCAGTGCCTAAAGCAGCTGGAAAAAATAAACCTATTCTTTACAAACTGCCTTATTAAGTCGGTACTAATCAGCTTTTTGCTGTTGTAGATGCCAAAGGGCTTTCAGGAAATTACATTTATAGATGTCTATGAGAACTGCAAGCCTCTTTGCAGCAGGAATCAGAGTTCAAGAAGCAGAGGAGGAACTTGGTTAATCGTGGCTAGTTTATTTTTTGAAAATCTACAAATTTGATTAAGAATTATGTCTAGCAATATTAACAAAACATAGACAAAATTGCTTACAAAAGGCGGACTGTGGGGAGAGTATTTTTGTCCAAGATGAGTGGACATAGTAAAAGCCATGGGAAGTCTACAAGCAGGCATTAAAAAGCACATTTATTTTGGATGTAGTAAAACCTAAAATGTTGTCCATGAAAATGTTGCTTTTGGTGTTTGGAGCACTGTTTTTCCAAGTAAAGAGAATATTAAATATTTTGTTTACTGTTTCATAATGTCATAGAAACTACCAAAAATATTCATTTTACTGGACTGATCATAAAGGTCTCTTAGATAAAATGCATTTCAGTCAAATCTAGGAAATCATAAATATGCATTTCTTAGGAAAAGGATAACATGCTGGCAATAAAAGTGAGTGCTTTTTTACGTTCTATATTACTGATGGGTACCATTATCTACCACATATTAATAGATCATAAAATGCAAATGTATATACATAACCTTTTGGTAAATGAATCAGTACAGTGTAAATCACTTTTATTTTGGTGCTACATTAACTTATTGTGGTACACTCCTCAGTAAGTTGCAACAATAACATACCGTATCTCGATACCTGTAAGTGGACGCCTCTGGATTATTTCTACTTGTGATAATCTGCAACTTTAAAACCAAAGATCATTTGAAATATTCTGATTATGGATAATGTTCTTATTGGACACCTAAGGCTGTGGTACAGTTACATCTGCAATTCACGTTTCAGTGTGAGGATAGAATATAAAGCCACATCAAATGAAACCGATCAACTTTATGAAGACAAATGATGTTAATTAAACAGCCAAAAGGATGAAAATCATGCAGTTCATTACTCCAGATTTAACCATGTATTCAGTTTTATCCTGGTGATCATTATTTATGTGGCATGTTGCAGCAAATACTTGGTGCATAACTATGAATTACCACTGGCTGTTGGCGGGTGGTACTGGAAATACAAAAACATGCTTCACAAACTTAGATACAGCGAATAAGAGAGTGAAGATTTTTTTTATTTTTTTTTTACATTTTGCCTCCTGTTTCAATTGTTAAAGTTTAATAGCAATCTTCAATGCAAATGAAATGGAGTCCTTTCTTTGCTATCAATGTGTTCACGCCAGTGGTATATTTATGCAAATATGAAGGTGTTTTTACTCTATAACCAGCGACATGTTTATGTTTTGGATCTTATGGTTTCTCACTTGCATCTCAGTCTGACACATCATCCTCCGGATGCTACTAAGGGGGGTTCAGTGTCTGCTTCCATCTTTGCTTTTATTTATTTCTGCTTATGATCCTCTGTAGAACTGCCTCAATTACTGTTTGGCTCTCTGTGCTCACCTCGCCACTGATTAAAAGGGACAGTGACACTCCATAGGGGAAAGCATCATCGGGAGTTTGTTCACTTTCATGCACACTCTGCTTATCACTGCCTGACCAGCTCCATTACTGTGGCTTTGAGGCCCAGTTTGTAATTGCCTCTTTTTATTACTGTCCCTCCACGTCAGGGCAGGGAACGACGACCGGCCACATCGAGAGACTGTGAACAGCCAAGCACACACACCTATACACACACGGACACGCACTGTAAATATAAGTGATGAGAATGAGACCATGCACAAAATAAAGCATTTTGAAAATGAAGTGGTGTTTGGCTGAGAACAATTGACCTAATGAAACGGAGGCCATTTAAAACTAACATAAAATTCTTGTTTGATGTAGAGTTAAGTTTTAACTCTTTTCTTGTCTTCAAGAAAGTTCTTGTTTTCGATTTAAGTCTGCTTTTTTTTTCATGAAGTTTGTGTTTTGCAGCAAATACTTTGTTATAGTATTATGTATCCACAGGACTCATAGTGGTAAAAGTTACAATTACAGTGGATTAAAAAAAAGCATGTAAATCAAGTATTTTGCATATGTCTTTAGATTACACATGGATTCTTTCCATAATCTGTTACCACTTAAAAACATAAAAATCTGTTTGTCATTTTACATTCCTTAAATGTCTGTGATTTAATGGTAAGAGCTTTCAAGTGTACAAATTTACACCATATGTATGCCTAAATCACACACTCTGCTTATGACACACTCTGATTATGGATAATGTTCTTATTGGACACCTAAGGCTGTGGTAC
The DNA here is from genome assembly GCA_903067055.1 of Poeciliopsis paucimaculata. Lineage (NCBI taxonomy): Eukaryota > Metazoa > Chordata > Actinopteri > Cyprinodontiformes > Poeciliidae > Poeciliopsis > Poeciliopsis paucimaculata. Next base: position 79,112 of record CAEGAD010019348.1, read on the forward strand.
AGTTACATCTGCATTATTTAATATGCTACATTAAATAATGTAGCATATGCTACATTAAAAAAAAGATATCTGCACTGCACACTTATAGTTCTGTTTTTGCCTGTTGCTCACTCTGAAAGGTGGATAACAAGTTACATTTACATGAGTGACTTTTTAGAAAAACCTTAGGAGTAGTTTTACTGCTGTTGAGTAATATTTTTACAAAATATTGTGGCTCTTAGTTGAGTAAAGGTTCTCCATATGCTACCACCTGCAAGTAGTTTTGGTGAATAAATGCAGACATGCCTATGACATACTTCCAAAGAACTGTGCTCTTTCCCACACTCAATGTTATCTATTGTTGATCCAGTTACCACTGATCATATCTGGCTGTCATAAGACGTTCACAACATAAAAAAAAAATTCATAGTGCAAACTGCTTGTGGGGAAGCAACAATCGTCTAATTACTTTTTGTTGCAATTGTATTCTCTTACTTTACTCAACACTTGAAACTAATAATGGGATTACAGAAACTAGTAACACAATACTAACAATCTCTGGTTAGCCTCAGATTTAGCAAACATAATGAATAGCTTAAAATATACAGGCTTGCTTTCTTAGAACTATGGAAAATAAATGAGAGTTGTTGTTTTTTTTTTTTTTACATTCTGAGATCAGCTCTGAGGAGCTGACACAGCACCTGATGCAAGACTCGGAGTAAAACAGGCAGATGTCAGCTGTGCTGAAGGGCTTTGCAGAACATCTTTCAGCAGATGGCAAAGCTCAGTGATCAAGACCCTGAATATATGCTGAAGTCAGCACATTTACTTTTTTTTTTCTGGTGCTCCCTGTACATCTGCTAGTTGTGCTTTATATAGCACATAGCAGAAACAAAGAAAATCACATCGATAGCTGAGAATGTTCTATCTGTGTCGTTGTGGAAAGCGATAAATGACACCGCAAATGACAATGCAAATTACCTCTGTGTGCTACGATTGTACTGCTGCAGTGCATCCATTCAGGTGTTTAATCACAGCTTGTGCATGTGTTGTACAAATTTACAGTAACTGATGTCACCTGTCTGCTCATTTCACAGGCTCCATGAATATGAGGCGAGTTTCAGGCCTCACCTGTCTGCCTTTGAGTTCCAGCGCCTCCTTCACAACCTGACGGCTCTGAAAATCAGCAATGCTGGGGGACACAACTGTAAGTGGGCATTTCTGTTTGTAAGTGTCATAAGATCACTGTATTAGACACAATACCTTAGTCAGTTATAGTTGAAACCAGATAATTACATTTACTGAATAAAAGAAAAATACACTTTTTTTGTTGTTGTCAGCATCCCAAGTTAAATCAGACCAAATGTCTTTTAGGTCAGTTTGAATGACTCAAATTATTATTTGCTAACTACTAGAATACGTGTTGATAATTTTATTTTTATTTATGTTATATTTTTTTAACTTTCTTCGAATTCAAAAGTTCAACGCATATTTATTTAGTATCAGGAATAATTGTCTTTTGAACTGTATCATTGTTCAAAAGACAATGATACAGTTGCCTTTTTATTTCAGGTCCAAAACCTGAAATAAAAACGTTTCGGACCTTTTTATTTTATAACTGAAGTAAAAAAAAATATTAATGTAACTCATTTATAAAGTAAAATGTATTCTAAACGTTTGACTCACCAAATTAATCACTGTCAGCTGTACAGACTTGTGGTGTTTTTTTCTACAATGAATATTAAATATTCTATAGACTATGTTGCAAAAGTTCCTATTAATTGTGTCACTTGTAGGTCGCTTTGCTTTCACTCTCCTGTCCAATTCATCACCAACCAACTCTCCAGGTTTTAAGTCTGGTTGAGTTTTCTGATTAGTCCATAATTTCAAACTAACAAACAATTCTCTGTTTTTCCCCAACGTGCATCTGGTATAACTTGAACTTATATTTGGTGACAAATAAAACAGAGGGAACAGAATGCAAAAGTTGCCGATTTGGTTCAGGGCGCCTTTTACTCTGTTTGTTCTGGTCACCGATACTGGATCCAGCAAACCTTCACAAACTATTATGCTGCTTCCTCCATGTTTGTCACTGTGTCAATTCTTTAGCCATCTTTACAGTGAACAAAAATCCAGCTGGCTGAATCAAAATTTTTAATTTTGAGAAGAGTCCGTCACAACAATCAATCTTAAGTGGTGCAGTTTCATGGCCCAGTGAAGCATACCATTTTTTCTTTCCTGATATCTTAGCAATAAGTTTCTTGCTGCAGCTTGAAGCCATCTCTTTTTTCAGTTCAAACTGAGAGAAGGTTGCCACAACTGAAGTGTGCCTGAAGCTGTATTTCTTTGATTCTCCTCAGTTGTTGATGCACAGACGTTTTTCTTTGGACACTGTTGTGGCTTTCCGTCTGATACCGGATATCCTGTCAATACTTTCTCCCAGTTTCTATGTGCCTTTTGATTCTGAAGGTAGACTGTACTCACGGACGCCTTCACCTTCTTCTAAATTTCTCTACAGGAAAGACCTACATGTTTAGTTGTGGTGCTTCCTCTTTTTTCCATTTCTCTCTCGCGGCACACTACTTTTTTAGCAACACACTACTTTTTGCTGACGATACTGCTGGCAAGTACAGTGTGTTTCAAAACTTTTTTAATGCCGACACAAGTAATCAAGAAAAGTTGAGAAACTTGTTGGAATTGGTGTAGCATCAGGAAGGGCTACTCACTGAATAGAGCAAATACGACACATGCAAACACCAGTAAAAGTTTCTACATTTGTCTCTTGTCACTTAAAAAAAAGACATGCTAGAGGAGGCTGAATACTCGCTGAATATGTCAACAAACTGACTACGATTATGTCACTTCTGCATAGAAAAGTTCAGTTTGAAAAAAGAAATGTACCACAAATAAAAATGCAACACTGAAGGGAGCTTCCATGACATTGTCACGGTGCTCAGAGAGCAGCTTGGCTTTGAAATACCTGCCTTTCCAGAAAAGCAAGAAATGTATTACCCGCTTCTTTATCACATGTTCTTGACATTCACCTTTTTTTTCTTCGACGTGACGCATCTTTCTGATAGTGTGCTGTAATGAACAAGCAGGATCTGAGAGACACTATGACGGATTAGAGCAGCAAGAAGAAAAGAACAGCTGGCCCAAACTACCAACTCGCTCACACGTACTTGCACCATTTTAATTAGTTGTTCCAAGCAGGCATCACAACACCCACTCCTACACACATACAAACAGTGCTACAGAAGTTTGTGCGCAAACAAACAGAGGCACAAGTCATGCATATTCCATAAAACTGTTTGCTGTACCCACCATGTCCCTGTGCCATCTCTCTTGTACTGTACAGGGGGGAAAAACTTAGATATTGATTTGTCTTAGTCATTCTTAAGCAGTCCCAAATATGTCTCATTGCCACAGGCTTCGAGGAGAGATTTGAAATCTCCAGTCAGATTTGGCTTTTTGAAACTCTCTCTGCCAAAAAAAAAACAAAAAAAAAAAAAAAACAGCTCGTCCTAAAATAGAAATCTCACTTTATATTCTCTACCACTAAAATAAGCCCATATATATATATTGAATGTTTAAGAGAAATCAGTGGTTTAATGGCTTAACGTTCAGGTACCTTAACAGTCCGCCAGGTTGCAGCGAGCCTTTTAATGTGAAGTAAAAATCTTGACAGCTTTGACGAGGCTTCTTTGAAATAACGGATTGATGGAGACAACCAGCGCAGAGATGACTACAAATGAAAAGCTTTCAATTAACATAAATATAGACTTTGGTGCCTGAAAACTGTTTTAATTGCAGATATCCCCTGTGCTGAATGAGCTAAGAGACATGGGGAGCAAGTGGAGAGCAGAGGGTGAAGGCTAAGGCACATCGGGGGATTGGGAGGAGGACAGGCTTGCGTACTTGTTATCCCTCTGAGGTGCAAATGAAGTGGGTTTCATCACTGTTGAAAGAGCGGCGGGATCGTGGCTTGTTAAAATCCCGGGTCCGTCCTACTACTCCAGTACTCGCACATTTCTCACCTCTCACTGATCATTATGCGGCATCTCATTCATGCTTGATATCTGTCTGTGTAGCCATCCATTTATGTGTTTAATCACGGAGATGGGGAGAGGAAACGCAGAAATAGACACGAGAGGACCAAAAGTAATTTTGTGGCTGCTGCTCTGAGACCAAAGCGGAGTGCGCTGGTTTCAGTTCAGGACGGCCTGCCCCCATCACTATTCATGAGAGAGAGGGATGTCGAAACCCCCAGAGGAACCTGCATGTTTGACATTCCTCCACATGGTCTCCCGTCTCCATTTTCTCATGTCACTCTCTGCCGAAGCACCTTTTTTTTTTTTTTTTTTTTTTCACTTTTTCCCCATTTGCAATATCAAAGATCAACTAAATGACTTTATGTGTGTGGGCTCGCACAGGCATATGTGTACTTGCACTGGAGAGAGAATTAGGTGTGGCATCCAGTTACATGTGGGAGGATGAATCTGTTTTGTTTTTTTTTCTTCTTTTTTTTTCTGCATATTCTTGTGTGTGAACAACATGGACAAAACTGGCTGAGGAAATAGAAGGACTGATCTAAGAAGGAACAAACAAAAACAAAAAGATGCATAATTATGAAGTGGGAGAAAAATTACATATGTTTAAAAATAAGCAATTAGACAATTGGTAGCATTTGTTTTGTTTTGTTTTTTAATCTGGATGCTCAAAGTAAACAGCAGACCATTAGTTTCTTTGCCTAAGCACATTTTGAAAAGCATGTACAATTTTTCTTACAGTTCTTAATAATTTTGTATTAGCTTGTCGTAGAAAATCCTAATAAACACAACATGACACAATGCGGAAAAATGGGTTTAACAGTGTTTCAAACAGAGTCCCACATAGAGGCAACTACGGCGCAAACTTGATTGTCCTTCTGAAAAAAAATAATTTACGTACCAGTTACAACTACCAATGCAACGGGCATGTGTTTATGACTAATCCCATCCCACTTTCCTCCTCCTCCCTCTCCAGACACATCACAGCTTGCGGGGGTCACCCTGACCTCCGCTTCCAGCTTCTCCAGTCCAGCCAGTGCTCCCGCTCCGTGGGTAGAAGCTTGCTCATGTCCTCGAGGCTTTGCGGGCGAGTTTTGCGAGCGGTGCGCCCCGGGATTCACCAGAGAAGACCCCAGCAGAGGGCCTTTCTCGACATGTGTGCCGTGCAGCTGCCACCAGCACGGAACATGTCATCCAGAAACAGGTGAAAAGTTGATTTTCTGTTTAGAATGCTCACTGAACCATTAAAGCATTATATTTCACATATTGCATATGAACTTAGCTAATTTATTGTAATTCCGGATTGCTTGACCTTCGGATAAAAATTGCTCCTCTTCACAAACTGAATTTGACAGAAAAAGAAGCTCATCTCTGTTGTTGAAATTGGAGGGAACGCCATTCTCAGCAGCTCGTCCAGCCTCAGACGCATCCCCTAGGTTTAGAAAAGTTATTATTCAACAATTTGACCGAGCAATGCTTCCATAACAACCACTGTCACACAGTTGATCACACGCTGCTTTGCACTGCATTTCTGGTGCTTATTGTACGAGTTTACAGGACAAAAACCATCTGCAGTGGCAGAAAGTACAAACCATATGGAACTTTGATGAAAAAGCTGGCAAAGCAGATTTTCATCCATGCATTTTTTTTTTCCCCTGAAATTTAATTGGTGATTTGAATGGATGTCTAGAGATCAAGAAACGACTGGACACCCAGAGGAAATTACATCTAACTCTAGAACTCTTACCTTGTCAGCTGAAATTTCAAAGCGAATATGGAGAGTCATTACCGTAAAACTGTACAACATAGCCTATTGCAATGTGAATTGGAATATTGTAATACATTGAGTAGCGTAAAATACATTGTAAAACATGGCACATGGCAACAGGCTTTAGATTCTGGAAAAGAAACTTGAGATCTGGATGGAAGTTTTTCTTCAAGCAGAACAGCAACCCTTAACAAAACAGCAAGGCTGCAATACTTGAATTAAAACATAGTTCTGTGAAAAGAAATGGAAGAGTCAAAGTTCAAACCTAAGTTCAATAGGAACTACAAGGCCTTAGAGTTGGCCTTCAGGGTTCACTTACTTACACGTTAAAGCACATTTTCAGAGGTTCATTCATTTAAAAAAATGAAAACCACAATTTCTTTCCCACTTAAAAATTTTGCATAATTTTGTATTAATCTATCACATAAAATCCCAAAATCACAATACATTAAAGGTAGTGGTTATGTTGTAACAAAATATGTAAAACAAGAACTTTTGCAAGACGCTTTATCAGTAATAGCACAGGGAAAACTGTTCATGCAAATTATAGGTTTATGCTGTAATTGTGAGGTGATGAAGGTCATTATAATAGATGAAACTGTCATTGACCAAAGGTGGTGCTTAGCAATGATCTTCCTCACTAGATTCATATTTCGTGTCTGACCATCTGTTCACTACACAGTTTGTTTTCAGTTGATAAATTTCTCAAAATGTAATGATGGCATTCTCACTCTGCCACCACTTCACTGACAACCAATCAGCAACATTTCTGTTTCGATGCCTCCAGCGGAAAGAAAAAAGCCTCACAAAACGTCTAAAATATTAAAATCATGAGCCAGTTCCAGAATCGTTTGTATTCAAAAGCAAAAATCACAGATTTGACATAATGCGAACGAAGTCGATAAGTATGAGGAGGGCTCCACTGCCCACAAAACAGCTGAATAATGTCTGAAGTCAATGGGTGGATTTTTTAGTAGGCTTAGGGAGCACAGCTTAGGCTATGAAACTCCAATCTGTTCCATAGAGTGGAGTTTTAATAGTGTACACCTTCACCAAGTAAAGGACTTTTCAGCAAACCCTGATATACTAAGGAGTCCAAACATTAAATCTTCCACCAAATAATATGTTTACATAGTTTATTTACACTGCTTAGCCAACATGGCCCATGTTCACTAACATTATGCCTAAATGTCACACATTTGGGCACAAAATATCACACTTAATCTTAACCTCTCTCACGAAGCAAATGGGGCATGTGTACATCAAGCTCAAGAAGTGTAAGAATGTTTCACATTTGTTTCTATTTTTTAAAATGGTCACAAACAAAGCAGGCACAAATGGGGAAAATAAAGAGAAAGAATTGTTTCCTCTCGGTTAGTTAGAGGTGTCAATGGATAGGGCTGTTAGGCAAAAGCTACAGTATCTGTGGCAGACTGTTTCTTTTTCATTTGCTTACTTTTTGCAGTGGCTGCATTATGTAGAAATCAGAAGGATTTTAACCGTAATGTGCGAATAATGCCCATTTTCAATGCAGAAAAACCCACGTTGAAAACTGCGTATTTGAGGACCAAGGACCAAATCTGCAATATACGATTGCTTTTGGTGAATTTGTAATGGTGTATTACAAATTCTCTGGTTTGCACTTATTTTGTGAAAAACCAACAGTGATCCCACCCACCAATGTTTTCTTGGAAAACCTAGTGTTCTACTACTGATGTAGGTGTTTGATTGATTTTGGGCGGGGCCCACACTATGCATGACTGACGACTAACACTGCACATAAACCCAGAGCACATCATGAGAGTTCAGATCTAAATGCTGTCAGAAATCTGATGTTTACAGATGCTCTAAATCACAGGTGTCAAACTCCAGTCCTGGAGGGCCACTGCCTGCAACGTTTAGATGTGCCTCTGCTGCACCACACCTGAATAGAATAATTTGGTCAATAGCGAGGCTCTAGAGAACTGATCTACACAAGGAGGAGGTAATTAAGCCATTTCATTTCAGTGTTTTGTACCTGTGGCACATCTAAAAACTGCAGGACAGCGGCCCTTGAGGACTGGAGTTTGACACCCCTGCTCTAAATCCAGTCTAACAGAGCCAGATGTGCAAATCTGGGTGAGACGTATCACAAAAGACTTGGAACTGGAAACTGCAGTAAAAGGAAGTTCCACAGAGAAATGTTTTGGATATACTGAAAACAAGTCACTTTTTGAACAATTAAAACAATGTCAATGATGGTAATGTGACAGATTTTTCCCTCCATCAAGCTGGAGTTAGCCTTTTAAATGTTTATGTGCTGGACAACTTCAGCTCAAAATAGCATTGAAACTGATAACTTAATCGATAAGGACTCTTAACATCAGAGGTCTGTCTCTCAGTGTAGTAAAATGAAAATATGAAGTATATGGTTTTGCATTTTCATTGTATCACCCGTACCTGTGGTTTGCTTTGCAACATCACACACAAGACGGATTATTTAAGATACACAATTCAGCATATTTTGGAGCCTGAGTCCTGTGAGGACGTAAAAGTCAGAATATATGAGCTTTCACAGAATTAGCTTCTGCTTTTTTGTTTGTGATCTGCCACTTCAGTTCTCTATACCACCTCTGAAGTGGTCTTTTGAGAGGAAAAGTAAATCAGAACCAGCACTTCTGTGTGTTTTCAGAAACCTTTATATTCCATGGGAGCCGTAGCATCAACTTTTCTCTTTAACTTTAGATTGCTTTGCAACTTACTGGAGCCTGGACAAAAACAAGCTCTTTTACAGGCTGAATCCAAAGCCCAGACGGTCAAAAGTCTGTGCTCAATATGGCTTTGTGGCTTCATGAAAAAAAGCGCAGGAGAGTGGTGCATTTTTTTATTTAATTTTTTTTGTGGAATTAAAATGCTGATCTAAGTTAGGTACAAAATGAATCCTTTTTAAGTAAACTGTTACATGAGATGTTGGATCATCACACTAATGCAAGATTTTATTTCTCTGCTGCTTAGAGTGAGTGGGAAGAAAGAAAACAAACTGTTTTACTAATGCATTTCTCTGTCTGACAGTCGGGCATCATCGCTTTACAGATATGTAACTCAGTCATCCCCCAGGAGCTTGTGCAAGCTATCACTCAAACTGGGAGCTGAAAAGCTACACCAGTACAGCAATAATCTGATTTCACACATACTAATCTCCACGAGGACAACAGAAGCACTAGAAATCTGGGTTTAATGTACCTGGCATGTTTATAGGCGATAATATCAGCAGCAGTGGTATCTCTCTTTTTTACCTCTAAATGCAACGTCCCGTAAATGACAGAAGTAAAACAACAGCTGTTGGCTTTGTAAACAAGCCAACCTCTGTGCGGTTATTTATACATCTGCGCATCTCTCCTTTCCCTCGCTTTATCACTCTCACAGCCTCAAACAGCTCTCTCCATCTCACTTGAGCAGACAACCACCCTTTCCGAGGTCCCACCCTCCAGCTCTTATCTTTCCTCAATCTTCCACTTCTCCTTATAGCCATCTTCCCCCCCTTCTGCCCTCCTGCTTAAAGTCTCAGTGATCTGACCCAGTTAAGAGATGTTGCACGGCTTTGGCAGAGGGACTGTGTCTTGTGTGTGTGGCCCTGTGTGCAGGTTTAATATGACCGAGGTCTGGAAGCGAGTCTGGTGTCACTGGCTGCCTGACTCTTCCCTAATTAGACTTGTTAGCCGCCTCTTGGCTAATGACGTCTAAATTGCTTGCAGATTTCTTGTGTATCTTTTCTCTCTTCTCAATCTTGATGTCCCCCACTCTTTCTCTCTCTTTCACACATAGACACTTTCATTTTCTGTGCATTTTGTTGTTCATCAGATTCTCTATGTGTGTCTTGCCGTATTCTACATCCTTTCGACTGCACCTGTTCTCCCTAGTCACCTTGACTTTGTTTTGTGCGTCCTTGGCTTCCTTCTGTGCAGCGCTCTCACAAGCTTCCAAAGCCTTTATGTCTTCCCGTCTTTGAAAAGCATATTTCCTTTGTATTGCAGTTTTTTCACTGTCAGTTTTTGTCTGAACTGTCTCTAGATGCAGTTGTCAGAACTGTTTCATGGGACAGTCCAGGCACAGTTTACACATAAAATCTGAGGACATTTCATTAAGTATTGTGTGTTTAATTAGACTAAAATGAAAGCTTTTATCATTCTTGTAACAGAACTTACCAGGTTTAAAAATGAGCTGAAAGCAACACAGAACTATGGTGTATATCACAGGTCTACCATAGACCTCTATCCACTGTCCAGAAGGTTTCAGATACAACCCTGGTCCGACACACCTGAATTAAATGAATAACTTGTTAGCAGGCCTTTGCCAAATGTGGTGGTGTGCTGAAGAGGTAATTCAATAATGGGATGCAGCTGTGTTGGAGCAGGTATGCTACTAACCCTACAGGACAGTTGATATCCAGGACTAGGGTTGAAGACCCCAAATGGAAAACATTCTTATGAAAATCATAATACAGAGAAAGGAAATATGGATTATAATTAGCTTTAGTACAGTTGCCAATTGCAGAAAGAAAAATCAGGAATCAAAACAAATGAGATGAATTTGTGTTCTTTGGAGCTTCAAGCTCCAAAGAACATGTACCTATAATTTAAAAAATATAAACATTGTTCTGACTTTTATGTTGTTACAGTCAGGTATTCAGATGCTTAGGACTGATGGCAAATTCAAAAGGTCTTGTGTTTGAACATGGCAGGATTGTTGGGCTGCACAAACAAGATAAAAATGAAAGCCTTCCCTAAAACTTGTTGTTCATACAATCTAATGACAAAGCAGCCATAGCTCAAAGAGAGAGGTTGAGAGAGCTGAAGGAGTCTTGGAGGCTGGCTATTTCATTCAACATCTATTTAAATGAGGGCTGAAGAGTTGCATCTTGTATAAACAAAAACTTTTGTATGTCGTGAACAACACATACAGTGGACATCTTCATAGAAAGAATTTGCATAGTTTTCATCTTAATGGTGAGGACAACGTCTCAATTGCTGGTCAGGTAATATATATATATATGTATATATATATATATATATATATATATATATATATATATATATATATAAACAATTATATATATATTATTTATTTTTTTGTAAAAGTGTCTCTCAGTCGTTTTAGCAACA